>JFFI01002010.1:16303-27695 GCA_001563125.1 Colletotrichum salicis
CTGTACTCAATGAAGGCGCTTTAAAGACCAAAGACGTTGACAGTCGATTTCTAGACATCGTTCAGTTGCCCGGAGAGGGGTCGACCCGGAAATGCAAATAGAGCGTGTCATCCCGCCCTCTCCCGCACCACATAGTAAGCTGCTTACCCCCTTCTCGGCCACAGCCGACCGCTTCATCGTGGAAGTTCTGCATTTTCTCCGCCTGTTGGTGTGGTCTCTGGCCGGTCAGCTCTGCACGAGGAGTGGGCCAGGCGTCCAATTCAACCGGGATCTTGCATCCTGCTTCCAACAGTTCATCTGACTGGCGCAGATTGGACTAGGTTCAATTGCTTAACATTCTCGGCTGGCCTGCCTATTTCAGATAGCTTGGGGGCTGCGTTGGCTGCATGTTGGTGTTGAACATCACAGTGCAGGGCATATTGTATGTGCGTGAGACTGAGCCCCCCTCCCTTTGTCCTGGATTGTGCCAGTCAGACACCGGGAAGCCTTGGGATGAGGAGGAAGTGGTTGCATAGAGAATGCATCTGTTATGTTACACGCCGGTAGGGCCTGTCTTAATAGAGATGGGAAGTCCCCCTCAATCTGTGGGTGCCTTTTCTTTTCCCTTCCCCTGGGGGTTTCGGTTCTGCTTCTTCCGACTTTCTTCTCATTCCACAACAACCGACCAATGCCGTTTGCGACGCGATATTGAGCGACTCAAATTCCGCCCAGTCCCGTTTTCGCAATGTTGGCTTCAATGCTAAGAGTGGCCTTGGGCCTCTCTCTTTACTCTCTCGGTGTCTTGTCGCAAGAAGCGTCGTGTTACGCACCGGACGGCACCCTCGCGGATAACGAGACGTACGTTCCGTGCAACAAGCTCGGTATCAACCAGGCGGGAGTCTTCTCTAGTTGCTGTGCTCTTGACGGCCCCCCAGAGCAACGAGACATCTGCTCCTCTTCGGGTCTCTGTATCAACCGTCAACAACAGCCGCAACGTGGTTTCTGTACCGACAAGACCTGGAGGAGCAAGGCTTGTAACCATGTCTGCACTGACATTCAGGTACATTCCAAACCCCTGGAATTACATACAGCAATTATACACATGATATAACGACTGACCTTGTGTCTCAGACTGGCGGGAATCCGAGTAACATCAGCTTCATGACCGCATGTAACGACGGCACAGCCAAGTATTGCTGTGGTCAATCGAACACCACGTGCTGTGGTACCAATGATGCGTTCACAATCGCAACCCAGGAAGCTGTGTGCACAGCGAACACGACAAACACCGATGGAACCACAGATGACGGGTCCGCGTTTAAAGGCGCCACCATTGGCCTCGCTGTCGTCACCGGTGTTTGCCTTTTGGCCGGCCTTATATCGACCTTTTGGCTCTGGAATCAAAACAAAAAACTGAAGAAAGAGTTGGCCGAAAAGGCAGAAACCCCAAGCCAACCGATGGAACCGCAATACACCGGCGCGACGAGTTCGTATGCAGCAACCTCGCCACCAACAGGTTACAAGCCTCCGTACAGCACATCACCACCACCAACAATGTCGCCTGGCTCAGAGTATCACCAAGGCAACATGCATCGATATTCGGAACTGGACGCGTCAGCAGCTGTGGCGAGGAGTGAGATGGGGTCACCTTCACCATATGACCAGCAACATCATCAGCAGGGGCGGGACTCGCCAGCTCCTAGTCATCAACACGGGCATGGACACCGGCCTGAGAGTTACGGGAGTCCGATGCACTCGCCAAACCTGCCTCAGTCATAGGTGAAGCGGTACTGGCACGGGGTGGGATAATATTGATAAGTCAAGGTTGGTGTGGCATTAAAACTTCCGGTCTGCGCCAGCCGCGATGTGTTTTTCAGGGACTGTGTTAAACAAAGTAGATATTAAGTCGCAGGGGTCACTTGAAAGCTCTTTTGATTGAACTACCTATCCCAGGTTCTAGTATTAGTATTATTAAGGTACTTCACTTAGTTCACAGTCGAAGTGACTAGGTACTGTAGTTTTACTTCCGACTCTCGTCGTGGCCAAATGCGTTTTCAGCAAGTATTCTATGCGCCTGAGCAACCAAGGCAAGCTTCTCCCCTGAACCTCACCAACCCGCAGTCGGAGCAAAGGCGACGCCGGAGCCACAGAGTCAATATTTCCTGGTCATCAGCTGCGAGCGTACAGCAATCTTTGCACCGGCGCTGCCAGAAGCGATTCGGCTCTTCCTGCGCAAACTGTAGAGTCTTGCTGGAAAATTTTGCGGCAGTCTTGACCTTGAAGCAGCTATAGCAAGGGTACGGGTGTTCCTGTCTAGGCATCTCCCTCGCAACCGGGCTGGCACTCTCGTCCTTGAGTTTGAAAATCTCTGGGTATACCAGCTCAATCAGAGGCGCTTCTTTCGTCAAAACTAAGGCAAAGCGCTTATGGATGGCTACCCAATCAAGCTTGACTTGATGCATAGTCGAGCAACTAGCCATACGTAGATGTATGGTGTCGAGGCAGTCCAAGTAGCCAATAGTTTGCCGGAGAATTCCCGTGGAAAGGCGTTCAAGAGGCGAGAGTTGCTTGTCTTTGGAGCACTGTCTGTTGACGACGTTGCGGGATACGTGCTCGCCCCGACACCTGTTGAACTCTGTGCCAAGAAGTCCACAGTCATGGCAAGGGTAGTACAAAACTCTATCTTTCTTGACAGGTCGAAGGTCCGCGTAGTATTTGTTCTCGATGGCACAGGTCCAACAGCGGCGCGATTTATGCAACGTCTGTGCGTGTGCTCGCTGTGAGCCTTTCATGGCTGCGTGTTTATCCCCGAAAGATGACCTCGGAAGAACTTTTAAACATTTGTAACAAGCCCAAAATTTACTTCGAGTGTTTTGGTCGACACTTTTGCATCCTTCCAGTCGTTCGGGGACGGGAATCGCATATTCTAGCTTTGGATAAAGTACATTGTGGAAATACCGATTTGTGGATGTTAGTAAAGTTGCGGTAGAGTAGTCGAGTGAGCGGAGTACTTCGTATTGAAGGTCGTAAGAAAGTTGTTCGTAATAAAAAGTTCGTGCTGGTGGATTTTCCGAATGGGCTTGCTTTTCTTTTAGTTTTGTCGCTTCGCCGTGGTCCACCGTTGCTTCAGGTTGGGCCGGCTCGCCTTTGGGTTCTGGAGTAGAGATAGTTGACGCCATACTTAGAACTTGAGAGGGAATCTGACATATTGTGTGTTCAGATAAGCACCTCAGTTGGATTGGACGAATCCTTAGTAGCAAGAGTGGCGGTGCCTATTTAGTATAATATAAATGAGCTAGGTGGCAATGAAGCCCGAGGGGTTGCTGAGCGGGGATGTTGGAAGAATGAAGTCTGATCCAGAACAACTGGGTGAGCATTACGTATGTTGCGATGAAAAGATTTACAAGCGAGACTCTTTCACACAAACTTGCCTTAAATACCAGTCTTCTTCCTGAAGGTGACGCATTCGGCGTGGGCCAATATGCTCTTAGAGTGAGTCATCCGTGAGAACCTGTCTATACTTCCGGCACAAACTATGTCCATGTATAGGATACTTCTAACAAGGTCAGTATTACTACCTCTGATTCCAAGTGTCAATCATCTGTCATTTTCAGGCGTGGGTCTTGGCTTTCTGGATTAGATGGGTCCAAAATCACAGAGTAGCGCTTAATTTTTTTGATCAAAACACGTGAAGTATATGTGCTTTTTGGCTTCAAAGATATATACATGAATCTTCGACCGTCTCAATGGGATGCTATCCTGAGCAATCCCCTTAAAGTCCCATCCTTCCTTGATGACATGAAAACCTCCGCTTAGACGCACTGGCTGTAGTAGTCGTTCTGCTTCTGGCAGGTGAGGCCAGACTGGCAAGTAGTAGAGCCGGTGAACCCGTTGCCGCCGCACTGAGCCCAGCGACCGGCACCGCCAGTGGCAGCAGCAGCAGGGGCGCTGGAAGCGGCCTCGGCAGTGGCACCACCGCCGCACTTGCTCTTCACGACAGTGCTGAGGGTAGTAGCAGGCGCAGGGGTGGCAGCAGGGACGCTGGCCTTGGGTGTGGTGACCGGTACAGCGGGGGCAGAGCTCTCAGGGACGGAAGGCTCAGCAGCGGGGACGGAGGGCTCGGTGGCAGCAGACTCGGAGGTAGGGGCGGCAGCGGCAGCAGATGTGGTGACGGCGGCGGCGGCGGTGGTGGCAACTGCGTCAGCAGAGGTGGCGGGAGCAGCACCGCCCTTGCCGGCGGCGGCGAGGAGGCTAGAGATACTGGTGTAGGCGGGCTTGGGCTTAAGGTTCTCGTCCCAGGGGAGGGCCTCGCCGGTACCGGGGAAGACAGAAGGAATCCAGGAGTACTTGTCTGTGTAGTCCCAGATGGTGACGCCAACACACTCGGCGATATCCAAGCAGGCGCCGACGACGCTGATATAGTCGGTGGCTTGCTGCTCCTGGGCGGTGGTGTCGGCGGGAATAGCCTTGTGGCGGATGTCGAGCTCAGTGTAGGCGACCTCGGTAACGCCGGCGTCGACGTAGGACTGGAGAACGGCGCTCAGAGCAGAGCGGGAACCGGCGCTACCAACGATGAGATGAGCCTGGAGGCCAAGACCGTCGATGCGAGCACCAGAGTCCTTGATGTTCTTGATGATGTTGAGGACCTCCTTCTGCTTGTTACCGGCCAGCTCAATGTTGTAGTCGTTGTAGTAAAGCTTAGCGTCCGCATCGGCGGCCGCGGCGGCCTTGAATGCAATAGGGATGAAGTCGGTTCCGAGAACCTTGTAGAAGACACTATCGCGGTAGGTACCGTCCTCGTTAAGGGCTTCGTTGACGACGTCCCAAGCGTAGCACTGGCCCTTGTAGTGGCCGGCGACGTTGGATATGTGGGTGTCGATGATGGAGGTCAGCTGCTCCTTGGTCCAGGTGCCGGAAGACACCCAGGTAGGAAGCTGAGAGTGCCAGACGAGGGTGTGGCAGCGGAGAAGCTTGCTGTTGGTCTTGGCGAAGTCGGTGATCTCGTCGCCAGAGGTGTAGCTGAAGACGCCCTGGCTCTTCTCGGTGAACTGCCACTTCTGGCCGTTACCAGGGGTAATCTGGCCAAACATCTTTGCGTCCTTCAGGATCTCGACGTAGGCCGCATCGGTGAGCTCAGAGTTGTCCGTGGCCGTGCCAAAGTACTTCTTGCCGGCAGCAACGGCGAGCTCGTGCAAGTTGGCGCTGACGCCGGACGCGAGCAGGCCGGCTGCTGTGATAGTCGAGAAACGCATTTTGGCGAGGATATTGGAAAAGAGAGACTGGTAGAGAGAGACTGGTAGAAAAAGAATGTGAAATGTTACAGCGAGGTAACAAGAAAAGAATGGGAATGGCAAAAGACGACGAAAGAGAATTCAAAGTCAGACCGTTGAACATATTAGCGGGAAACTGGTCATTTATCAATGTTCGTTCTCTTGACCTTTCCTTACTTTGTACGGAGTACGCCCCTCCTCGCTTCTATCCCGCCCCAATCTACCTAATGCTGGAGGCTTGAACCATAGTAGCCGACGATCCGGGAGCCTCCTTCCCCTGCAACGGAGAATCAGCGTATTGGCCAGGAGCCCTCGCTTCCTTCGGCCGAAAGATGAAAGGGGTTCAAAACTGTAGGACCAGGAGAGGATCTTCCGATGTGTTCTGGGGATCCCACCGGTAGCATCAGGGATGGTGCTGGCGCGCGGGTGTAAAAGAGTTGACCATGGGCCGTCCTGTGGCCTTGTGGTCTTCACCTGAAGGCCACAGAAAGCTTTCCACTCTCAAGCAGGACAGAAACAGACCAAACAAACCAGGCCATGCATGTCACATTGTGCCATCCGAACGAAAGCGGTTAAAGCGGAGCTTGCCCCGCTCCCGCCCCTGAATTTCTGGTGCTTCGGAGAGTCCACTTGCAACCATTTCGGGCCTTGCGCCGGCAGGCAATTTGTTTACGCGAAACACGCCATCTTTACGCTTTCAAGCATATCACCTTATTCACGACACCGTTCCTTAAAATAAGGGATATTTTGACAGCTACCAGGTTTGCTAAGGTTGTTCTTTTGGTGCATTTGAATCAGTCCTGCCATAAGTTCAGAAGGTACGACTCCATGACGTCTTCAATTAAGTGCAACATCCATGTACTTGCCTTGCAGAATAAAACTGAGTCAACTAAAGGATTGCCCACAAAAGACGTCAGTTTGAAGAAAGGACCAAGATATATTAGTTTTCAAAACAACTCAATTGTCACCATAGCATTGGAAGTAAGAATTTTTTTTGGTACTATCTTGATTACAGCAGTATTAAAGATAGTCCTATCACTAGATAAAATATTACTAATTATTCAGAAGCCATCCGTCAAGGAGCGTAGGTCTTGTTTAAAGACGTTGCGGTCGTTATTGTCCATAATAATGGAAAGTCAATTCCCCCTTTTGTCGTATTATTATCATCCCTCGAATTCCAAATACTCGGCTGCGATTGTTGAAAGTTCTGCGAGTCTTGCTCAAGCTTTTAGTCGGCTAAGATGAGGTATCATCAAAAGACCGGGCAAGAGAATGTTGTAGAGAGTTATTGGGCTATTTAGAACTGAACATCGGGGGTGGCGCCGAGGATGAGGACGGGGTTGAGCTTGACCTGAGCGTTGCGGACGCGGTCGACGATGGCCTGGGTGTTGGCGGTCAGGGTAGCAGCAGTAGTCAGAGCAAGGTTACTGGCGGTCCCGATGGTGGCAAGAGTGGTAGCGGCGGCTGCCTGGGCCTGAGCCAAGGCAGGGAGGAGGATCATGTTCTGGGCGACTCCGGCGACGGTTCCAGCGTTGGCGGTGACCTGAGCCTGGAGAGCGGCGATCTGAGCAGTTAGAGCTCTGGCGAGGGCCTGAGCCTGGCGGACAAGCTGTGATGGTTTTGTCAGTAATAGAATGCCATGGAAGTGGATGATTCATCTTACAGCTTCAGCCTGGCCACCAACATCGGGAGTGGCAGGGGCAGTAGCGGTAGGAGCAGGAGGGCTCGGGATCGCGGTGGGAGCGGCAGCAACAATGCTGGCGACGTTGGCAGCAATGGCGGCAGCGTTGGAGCTCAGCTGAGCGACAACGGCCTGAACTTGATCAGCGGCCTAGATGTTTATGTTAGATCCATGTACATCTTATCAACTTTGGGGAGTGATTGTCTTACAGCTGTCGCAGTGCCGGTAGCCTGAAGGGCAAGGCTATTGGCGAGAGCGGTGGTCTGGGCAATCTGGCCGGTGAGAACCTGAAGAGTGCGGAAAGCCAGCTCGTTGGCTCCAAGTTCGGCAGGGTTGAAAGAGACGCCAGGGGTAACAATGGTACCAGGAGTGATGGTGGCGCGAGGAAGAACGGCCCCCTGGACCGAAGCGAAGGAGAAGGCGGCGAGCGCGGCGGTGAAGATCTTGGACTGCATGATGGCGGTTGGTTGGAAGCGAAGAGGATGTGTTATCAAGATGGTAGTGATGAAAAGAAGTGTTCAGATGGGTGTACCTGAGTATTGAGTGTTGAGATGCTGTGTGAGCTGATGAGGAGAGAAATTGTGACAAGACGGGAGTCGTCAATGCCTCTTATAGGAAATTGAGATGCTGCCTTCGAGCCCACGATACCCACAATGTCAACGTCCTGGAGGTTCGATGCCGAGAAGCCCTCGAAATGTCTGAAAACGAGCATTATCCTACCAGAGGCGGTAGGTAAGCGTAGGGTGGCTTGCTGGGCATGGCTTCTTCCGTGGGCTAGGAGCCCCATCCGAAGCCCCTGCTATTTCGAGTTGTACAACGCTCTTCGTCTTTGTGAACCAACACAATATCATTCCCGAACATCAACTGCAAGGGATTGCCTCTTTTCCGACTTCAGGCGAATGACGAGACAACAAGAACCCCTCCGTAAGGCTCGAGGCGGACGGACGAACTGGCGGAGGCACGCTAAGGGATGGGTCCCGATCTTGACGTCGCAGGCCTGGGCTGATCTAGAAGGGGCCGCGTTCCTCGGCATCCCACTATCCTCCCAGACCTTCAATCAGCAGGCAAAGTCTTCGACAAAATTACCGCTTGTCTCAATTTTGATGTCAGGCGCCGCCAAGGCGTAAAACTAGACCCCAAGAACATCGGGGCATCTTGGCTGTCCCGGGCTGAACTACCGCGCGGCATCGAGATGGTGGCTTTGGCATACATCTTTGAGCTCTTACCATGGCAACGGAGCCTTCCATCATCTTGTCGACATGCACCGGGCCCGATGCCTGTGCCTGTCTGAGATGAGGTGATGATCTGCTCCGTCATCTTGTAAATCATTCCTGTGT
The DNA here is from genome assembly GCA_001563125.1 of Colletotrichum salicis. Classification (NCBI taxonomy): domain Eukaryota; kingdom Fungi; phylum Ascomycota; class Sordariomycetes; order Glomerellales; family Glomerellaceae; genus Colletotrichum; species Colletotrichum salicis. The sequence goes on from JFFI01002010.1 coordinate 24,571, forward strand.
TAAGATGAGAAATTTTCACTGTCCGAGGTTCTGTGTAACGGGGCAAGGCTCAAAGTGATGGTAGGGTTCATCGGTGTGATATGACGACACGGCAACGCTCCCGCATGGCCAAAGAAAACCTACACGGAATCTCTTTGGAAACGCCTCTGTGCGGCAAGACACTCCCGTCCGGGCACCAGCTGAAGAAGTTCAAAGGAGTCTGAAAGCCCAGTAAGACACACAAGTCCCACGGAATCTTCCTCTCAAGAATGCTGAGCGGGTGAGGCGTCTCCTCTGCTGTCATTCCCGGAGCGCCCCATCTTCAGTTCCCTCTCCCAAAGGCCTCAGTTCCCTTGCAAGGAGCTGGGAACGGACAGCTTGTTGACTCCTCTTTCAACTTGTTACCGCATGTGGCGGGAGTGGATGTGGTTGGGTCTGAGCTGTCTCAGAGTCTACTGGAGTTTCCCGTGGACGATGTTGGTTGTCTAAGACCAATTAGAATCCACGAATCAGCACAATTCAAGACAGCCTCTAACCCCACATTCAACGGGAGCAACCCTTTCACAGAGCTCGAGCCAACTTAGACGTTATGGGAGCTGACTATTAGGCAATAGTAACAAGAGCTAGATCCAGCCTAGCCGTGGCTTGGCGGGCAGGCTAGGCTCACGGGAAATATGTCAGCGGATAGTTCCCAGCGGGCCGCATTCATCGACAGCGGGGTGGTTGAGCCGGCTTCGATCAGCGGACTGAGCTTGTTCCGTAGCGGGACGACGAGGTCTCAGCAATTACCTAAGGGAGATTCCGTCGCCCGAGACAACGTTTGCGGCCGTACATTGCGGAGAGGAAACTCCATGTCATGGGCGTGCTAGGCAACTGAACGAGATGACTCAACCGCCCCAGAGATTGCATTCCGATCGTAGTGCCAAACTGCGGCCCGATCTGTGGACGTTGCTCGACTTGGTGCCCATAACTTCAATCGGCAAGTCCAAGTTGAAGATCAACGTTTTCAACTCAAAGTCCGCATCATTTCATCTAGACTCAGGTCGATTTACCTGGATTAATACAAATCAAGAGAGAAACATTACAGAAGCACTTTGACTAGAAAGGTTCAGCTATGTGATAGGGTGTCGGAAATTCCCAGCTCCCATTCTCTTGATGTGGGGTTTGTGATTATTTTGACGCCTCATTGGTACCTCCCCATTGCTCATGCTGTGCTTCAAGCCACAGAGAAACTGCCATGTACTAAACCTCACGGCCTTAACTATGCGCTCTTGGCGCGCGTGCAGCGCGTCTCCTCAGCTTCTGTGCCACCAATGACTCTTAGCGTACTAGTAGCTATGTGTTCTAACTCCAACTATGAGTACACAAGATGGACTACCCTTCTGCTTATGCAATGATTCCTGATGCTCATACTGTGATGTCATTCCCAAATTTTGGTTGAGCATCTCACGTCCTTCGACTCCTTCCTCTCTATTCAATTATTGTGCCTCGAGAAGGAAGATCACTGCTTGTTCTACCTCTGAGACAGCCTCAAGAGGATGAAAGTGCAAAACGAAGATCAATAGTTCTCAAATACGGAGCACCTTCCTTCTCCGTGTTGCCGGATGTTGCCTCTCGCCGGCCTGTAAGACAAGTACCCGGTTCCCTTTGCATGCTTCCGGCTTAGGTGCCATGGCGAATCACACAACTATTGGCCATTGTAATCCCATCGGCACACGAATGACGTTTGATAGTTCTTTCCCTAGATGCGTTGACCACGCTTCATGGCGTAGCCTCACATTGAGAATGGTTGATCTTTCAGCAAGCCACAAGACCTGTTCCTTGCATCACAACATCGGGCCCAGACAATGTGTTCAACGGATGATAGGGGTGCCGTAAGGGGTCAGCATTGCTTCCGGCGTGTGATAGAGACGCGTGAAGTCATCCGACCAACCGGGCCGAGGGGATCGAGTGATCAGCTCGGCAGTCTGGGCACTTTCCTTCTTTGAAGTGCCGAGCTATGGCCCAGTCCCAGGCTTCAAGCCCATATACCATACAGGTCTCCAGGCATGTGGAATTTTCTTCTAACCTTTCCATTCCATCGATGGGTTCTGTGCGGTACATGGCTCTTGGCAGAACATACACCATGTCTGGCTGGAGCTGTCTGTCGCCAAGTCCATGTTCGGTGGCGACATGTGTTCTTGGCCGCTCGCAGAAAGGGAACAAGAATGAAAGGCCCAGATTGTCTTGTTCCAAACGCAATGCTTCGGGTTACACAGACTGTGTTTGAGGTTATACAGACTGCTTGTCCTTCGGCTTCACTTCGCCCGACGCTGAGGTCAGCCCAGCCTTGGCCATAAGGGAGGATCACTCGGGTGCTCTCGAATGTATTGGTGAAGTAGAGCCTACCTTGTTCCAACAGAGGCAACATTAGCACTGTCTTTCTCCTGAGACTGTGTAGCAAGAGCGTTTAGCTATGAGCCTATTAGGGCAATGTGCCAATGCTCTTTGGAGCTCAGCAGCCAAGGCGATTCTTGTCAGCACATCAATGATCCCACCAGTTTCAATAACCACAGGCGACAGGGAAGGCATAACCTTAGGTCACTATGGATTTCTGACGCCTTAAAGACATCAGGCTCATTTAGTAAAACGATATGGTGGATGAAATAGAGCCTTGTATCGTCGAATGTATCTTTCAAGTGACAATACGGTGCCGATAGCATTTCTTGCAATAGTTTTGCTACAATCACAATATTCACTTTATTGAATTCCGGATCACACTTTCAAAGGTTACACCATGTCACGTTTCCCAATTCCAACAACCTGGCCGACTTATTGCGTCATCGCACGAGGTACCACGAGGTACGTGAAGAAGAGCTAAGCGATGTACATGGAGTCAAAGGGTCCGCCCAGAGTTGAGGTTAGCTCGAGGCCTCCACAGAAGCATTCACCGATTGACTTGGAACTTGAATTTCAAGGACTTTAAATATTAGAAAACAGAGCAAGATATCAGGCAGGTCGCATGAAATAAGAATTGTGATCTTGGAGCTTTGATGTGGCGTCAAATTATGCGCGTGGCCCACCACAACTCCAAAACTTCACGATATCAAAATATCGCCACAAAATCAACAAAAAACATACAACACCAGGTATTCGCTGGTCGTCAC
>JFFI01002011.1:0-26144 GCA_001563125.1 Colletotrichum salicis
TCAACGGATTCTACTACAATCCATCGCTGCCAGTATGTGAGGGCCTCCTAACATTATCCGGAAAGGCGGGGCTAGCATGGCGGCGGAAATAGTTTTGGCTTACACGGACACAACAACCGAGTTTCCCGGCTAGCAAGGCACGTCGGACCGCGCTCCTCAAGCTAACACAGGCAATCTCTCTCAAGTGGTTGCCTGTCAACAGACTTTTGGTACATGAACATAGAAGCGACATCGGTTGTGATAGTGTCGGCTCAAAGGGTGATATGAGATTGGTCGTGAGACCGGGTGAACTAGCTTCCCAGCTTGGCGTAGCACGAACAAGCATTGAATTATAAACTATGTACTGTCGGAAATGGTCAAGATGTGTATGTCCCAAGACCGCATGACAGTTGGTGCCGTCTGACACTAGATCATGTGTGATTGCGTGGTGTGAGAGATACCGTGTTCCTGTGCAGGTCTTTGGTCATTTGTTTTTGATCAACTGACGAAGCTTGAAATGTGGGATACGCTACACGATGGCGGAGACCCCATTCTCGTTTCTAATGACTCCTCACAATAGTGTCATGCGTTCCACTTCTGTGACTCCATCGTCGGAAGTGCGTCGGCCACTACTGTCGTGAGCAAAATGGTCGTATTTTCACGCAGGGGATCATCCTTACCTGTCAGCTAGGTACATGGAGCTTTCCGCCGCTATACTCTCTCGCCAGAAGTGACACGTAATGAGGCTGTATCATCAGAGACCTGCAAGAGTGAGGAAACGGCTTGATCGGAAGCAATGCGGCCCTCTCCCTCCTGATCGACCAATGGCGGCATCATTCGCTGTATGTTCGCGGTTATCCTGAGGATTTCCGACTGCAAGGCGAGCTCCTGCTCGGGACCCATATGACCTCGAAGAGTATACTCTGTGATTGCTCGCAGCTGATCCGCGGCCAGCTGTCGAAGTCTGTTACAGTTTTCAACGGATCTTATGGTGCTCATGGTTAGCGTTATGGATTGGGGCGGTGGGGCAAACATCGGCCGTGACAGAGGAATGGGAGAAGATCTAAGATGATGTGTGCACCACGGCTTACGCTATGTATCTCTCATGGCTTTCAGACCTGTCCTGAAAGAGTTCTGTGATATATGTCGCACGGCAGAGGTGAACTGTGACTATGGGTGAATCGAGACAAAATAGAAACAGGATCCTATGGTCACTTTTCGACCATGCTTAGACGTAGAGCCAATAGTCACTCTGCGCCCAGTATAGCCGCTGCTTCCATTCGGATATGGAGAAGTAAGCTGGCAGGCTGAAGTCGACTCCGCAAACAATGTGACAAGGAGCCTTTCCTGACATGTACCCTTCTCGCTCCAACAACAAGACTGTGGTTATCGACGGGGGCTACACAGCGGCTGACTAGTACAAAAGACTGGTTCTTTTCTCGAGACACAAAAACCCCTGACATCACCGCTGCCGGACTCAGAATCAAATTGTTCTTCCAAGTTTCTCTCCGCAGGTGTCAGGATCCATATCCAGGCTCGTATATGAGGAAGACCTACGAATGCTTATAACGAGAGTGTCGCCCTCGGCCACGGAGTTTCCCTGGAAGGTTGATGCGAGTTCGCTCATCTGGTAGTGCGCGTACAGGCCCTGCCAGCCACATCGCTCCGCCAGCTCGTGAACTAAACGTGACGACCGCACCACCAGGGCTTTGAAGAAGGTAGCGATCCCTCTGCGGACGTCTGCGTTGTGGTCTGAGTTCATAAATCCGCCAACGCTCCACTTCGCGTATGCATGCAAGACTTCTCCGTGCGCCAGTGCTTCCAGGATCGGTCGTTGCTGCGTGCTGAACTGCATGATGGGCAGTTTGTTCCTGTCTCCGACCAGACGACGCCGGCTGTTCAGGGCGGCGATGCAGCCCGCAGCCCTGATGGCAGACACCCCCATAATAGAGAGAGAGAGCGTGCCGACGGAAACCCTCCAGATGTGGGTAAGAAACTCCTCTCGCTCGTTGTCGCCTCGCGACGCCGATCCCAGAAGCGTTTCGGGCTGAAGCCGCACGTTGTAAAACGTCGTGATGGAGTGGTCCAGCGGCTTGGTCCCGGCCCGCACAGGGGGCACACGCGACACAACGCCGTCACACATGCCTCTCGCGTCGTTGATCCGCACGACAAAGGGTTTCACCCCTCGGTCATCGCCGCCCACGATGAGCCGGGCGAAAACAACAGCAACGCGGGCCATGCCGGCTAGCAGCGAGGATGGCGGCATTGCTTTGACGGCGCCTGCGTTCGGCGTGTTCAGGGTAAAAGATCCGTCGGCTTCCATCGTCGCAGTCGTCTCCAAATTGCGGGCGTCGAGGCCATGGCCGACCTTTGTCAACATGACATAGGTCTTGCTTCCGAACTCCTCATGAACAGATATGGTCTTCCACAACCGACCGATCCGACAGGATATCTTGCCATGTATGAAGCCAGGATGCTCGAAGAGGTTGTGAGAGACAAAAATCTCGCACTTGGCGATTCCGGTAGCTTGAGGGGCACGACCTACAACGATAGTGTTCTCCCTCGATGGAGAGCGATGGTGGAGGCCATTGGACAGCGAATGGCCTACGAGGCAGCCCAGGTGCAAGGCAATATCGCGCCCGAGGTGCTCGATGTATTTGGAAAATCGTGCATTCAAAAGGATCCATCCTGGTTTGTCGAACACGGCTATGGCACTCGATCTGCGTTGCGGGACAACGAGAACAGGGCATACTCCAACTTGTTGACCCTCTTGCCCACGCTGGTGGAAAGGGCCAATGCTAAAGGCTACATCACGGCGCCGTTGGTTGAAGAGGAAACCATGGAGGACTTCATCAAGGCCCTGCCGGCTTTTGGGGCTCGTACGGACGTGATAGCAGAGCAGGCTCTACAGTCCAGGCTTTGATGTAGAAACAATCCAATTATTTTGATTCCAACACTTGCATCTTTACTCTCGCCATGTTTCAATGTCGTATGTCGCAGCAGAGATGAGCGCGAGGGCAGGACGGTTTGTATGGTTAGTCTTGATGGTATGAGACTAGCGGCGTTTCTGCTTGCAGAACCGTGAGATGTAACCTTCTATTGACCTTCATGTAAGGCAAGCCCTCGATTGATGAGAATGGCGATAGATTCCAACCAACCATTCGCCTGTATGCACCACTATCTTGGAGCTTTCCGCCACAACTGCGCTTCTGACTGCGTGCTACATTGTTTTCCTTTTCCGCCCTCTCTGAATGCGCTTGCTGTGAGGATTTCCATCAACTGCCCTGACGCCGAGCTAATGCGACATTGCTCGATCACCGACACAGGCCACTAGGGAAGGGTCCAAACGACGTATTGCGGCAAGATACGCGCCTCACCTGAGGCTCCTCTAGGTTTGCGAAGGAATTCGTATGTTTTACTTGAACTGCCGCAGTTTCCTCTACATACACACCGAAAGCCTCGTACAACTAAGCCGTCCTACTCCGGAAAGCGGATGGCTACCTTGGTTTCCTTCTTCTCATTGAAGCGTTTGTAGTACTCTGGCGCGTCCTCGATGCCGATGACTGCGCTGATCACAAAGCTTGGGTGGGCTTTGCCGCTGTTGATAAGGTCGATCAACTGGGCAGCGTACTGCTTCGGATCAACGGCTCCTGTTCGGAAACTCAGGCCCTTGGCGAAGAAGGACGAGACGGGGAAGGGGATCGTGGACGAAATGTCACTGCCGTACGGTGCGCCAGGCGAATTGTCCTGTGAACTATACACGCCCAGTTGGCCTATGCCTCCTTTGAAATGCGTCACGTCAACCATCTGTTGTGTGATAATGCTCTCGTCCATCTCAAGGCTCGAGTTCAACGCCTCCATGCCAACACAGTCTACGGCGCGCATGACCCCGTTCGGCTCGCTAGCCAGAATCTGGGCGACGGGGTCTTCGTCAGCAAAGTTGATCGGGATGGCGCCGATGGAAGCGGCGAGATCCAGGCGCTCATTCACATGGTCGACGACGTAGACCTTGGACGCTCCACGTAAAATGGCCGAGTAGGCAGAAAGCAGCCCAACGGGACCCGCCCCGAAGACGGCGACGGAATCGCCGGGTTCGAATCCGGTGTAGTCGATGCCGGCCCATCCCGTAGCGAAGATGTCCGAAACGGTCAGGTAGTCGCGCTCGATCGTCGAATTGGCGGTTTCGTGAGTCAATGGGATAGGGATCAGGTTGGCTTCAGCGAAAGGGACCCTCGCGTATTCAGCTACGCAACTTCTTGTCAGCAATCCTCTCTCTCGCATGCCCAGGATGCATATAGAGCAGGCATATTCGTACCTTGCAGACCGCCTAGACCCATCTCACTATTCCCGAAACCAAAGTATTCCTTCGGCCTCGGCTCCATCTCCAGATGATCCTCAGACACGGTGTCGGGAATGATGACATAGTCCCCGACCGCGAAGGAGGACACGGCATCGCCGATCTCCGAGATGTAGCCGACGGCCTCGTGGCCCATTGTCCATGGCACCGCACCGCCCATGTAGCCGCGATAGATGTGCAAGTCGGACCCGCATACGGCCGCGGTGGTCACCCGCACAACGACATCCGTCTCGTTCAGGATGACTGGCTTGGCGACATCTTGTACCATCATTTCGAAAGGCGTGCCATGGTAAACGACTGCGCGCATGGTCGCGGCTGGCCAGGAAAGATTGAGCGACATGGTTTGGCAGCAAAGAGCGTTGACGCTTGAAATACTTGTGTGTATGAGGCGACTATGCGATTCTATGGCGTGTGTGACGATGGTCTGATGCGATTCTTGGTTTTCATTAACAAGAGGTTTGAGACACGGCGAGAGCCATAGTTATACGGGCACATGTTGCCAAATGGCATGCGGGCTTTTCTCTACTAACACACTTGATTTGCTACGCTGGCACATGTTGTTGGAGCACTCGTAGCCTAGCCAGTTGGTGTAGCAAGTAGCTCGAGCAACAAATGTTGAAGAAGCAACAGGGTATGCGATATGCCTCGCACGCGTCGAGATAGACGCTCCGGCCGATCTGACCGTCTTCGCTTGTGGAGCTATGGCTGCCGTATTCCGATTTGCACGTCAGCATCCCCAATGACATGCTCAAAGGCGATCTTTCTCCACTTTGTCGAGATGGAGGCAGATAATGGACTGGCCCAGAGCCCTCTCTGGCGTCAATCGGCAGCAAAAGACGACATGGGCCCTCCGTGGATACCACCAGGGATGATGACGACCCACACATATGGAGGTTCAAAAGCATATCTGGATTCACGGAGGCAACAACAGTGGAAACATCGGAGCAGCTTTTCGCCGTCTCCATAAGGTGTGAGGTTATAGACCGGCGCCACAAAGCCTCAGCCGACCTGATGCAGGCCAAGTCTGCTGCCTTGTAGTGGCCGAAGAGATAGTCCGGTGTAAAGGCTACCGGGATGCAGATTCCTTGAGGAGGCCGCCAGGAAAAACCTCGTAGTAGCTTTCGACTCTGCGAACCCCGCGTGCCCCGCTCTTCACCAGACCTTGTCATGAAAATACAGCGCATGTCGCAGTGTCACTTCTATCCGAAGAAGCATGATTAACTAGACCCACAGAGATTATGTGACATTGATAGGCGCCGAGAATCACCCTCTGCTACGCATCTTGACTCAGTTGCACGTACTCGACTCCCGGAACCATGCCTTGCGTCTGGCAAACGCACGCGTCCATGTCCTCGTATGTCGCTTGAGAACCTCCCGTGCCGTACAGACCCGCCTCCGACTCTCGTCTTGCCTTCGCTCGGTCGGCGACGGGGCCCACAGAGCCCAGCAGCATTTTCTGGCCGAGGAGCGGGCCCGGGCCCCGCAGCAGTATCTGGCCCGCGTCCAGGTGGAGATGGTCGATGATGTCCATGCCGGCCTGCCCCAGCTCATCCAGTTCTTTCCACTGCTGTCCGCCCTTGCTATGCGCAGACCCGAGAGAGACGAGCTGCATCGTGTAGAGATCTTGACGCAGGGACTTTTCCGACTCTTTGACGCGTTTCGCCAGCGGGACGAATAGTGCCTTCCACTGCTTTTTGATGTTGATGAGCGTTACGTTAGGGACGTCGTCCGGCAAGAAGCTGACGGAGATGGTCGGCGTCGCTCCGTTGTCACTTGTCAGGCTCGCACGGGCGACTTGGGCCTGCAGTATGAACTGGGCCTGCAGCTTCGATATGCCAGCCGCATTCAACGTCGGCGGCTCGCCCATGATCTTTTCGTGCGTATTCATGAAGTCGTCCAGGCTCCAGCTCTTGGCAAAACGAGAGAGTGCCGCAACGATCTCTGGTTCTATTTGGTGTTTGACATCTACGTCGCCTACATCCCGACTACGTCGAACCTGGTCGATGACGGCGCTGATCCGATGCTCGGCAGTTATGATCTCTTCGGGGCTCGGAGAACTCGCCGTCGGCGGTCTGTCGTCCCACAGACGGATCATTTCTGCCTTGGATCGCGCTGCTAGCATGCCCTGATAGAGTTGTTTCTCATTTGCCGCGTATGGGTCATCATCGGTATCAGACAAGTAATCCAGACACTTGACCAAAACCTGAAGCTTATGGATGTATGCGAGCTGTTGCAGGTGGTTCAGCAGCCTGATCTGGGCAAGCGTTTGCGACCTATCTAGCAAGCTGTTATTGATGACATGAACAACGAACAGGAAGCTGCGGGACTTTGCGCCTCGCACAGTCCAAGGCCGGAGCAGGCGACACGCTTCGTTATGCTCATTATATGAGTATCGAGGCGGACGAGTTACGGTCAGTGGATAGTGCGTGGGCAGGGTCTGGTCTACGTCTGTTTGTAAGCTATTGAGAGGTCTCGATGGATTACAGCCCATTGTTACGGCGAGACGGACACGAGAGTTCCTACGTCGGCCTGATGGCAGACAGGCATTGGCGCGATGTCTTTTCATACTTGTACCGCTTTGCGCAAGATCCAGAAGTGGTGACATGGGGCCGGTACATGGCTGCCGAGTTCAGCGTCCTAGGCCATTGACTTCGCTGCTCGAAGTTTAGGCCGTATACGGATTCGAAACAGTCCAAACCATCCCCGTGGCGCAAAGAGCCACATTTTGCAGTGTTGCGTTGTACTTCGTGGAACCCACATCAGTTGCACCACGAAGGGGGTCGATTTGGGCAACGACACCCAGAACTGCCCGTGATCGCATTTGCAACGACACCAAGACCTACATCCATTCCACAAGACGTCTCATGGGCTCCGCGAAGTCTACAGCATACAGCCTTTGTCAAAGATCATTTAAGGTCTCCTCCCCAGACCGCCCTATCCGTAGACTTCCCGGTATCAGAGACGGAGTAACAACCACTGAGCTACCGTCCTTGCTCTTGCCATCCGTCAGCCAAAGCCTTCCCGTCGACTATCCGCTACCCACCAAGGGCTCACGCAGCCAGCGCAAGCAGCTGAACTCCGCCATGTGGAATGGTACCGCCTTCACGACCATCTTTATGTGGGGTCCGCTCTTGTATGCTGCCACGCTCCTCCTTCACCAGTATCTCCGACTACGGCACATCCCCGGCCCACCCTCTGCTGGATTCTCCCCTTGGTGGCTTCTACGTGCCGTGTATAGCGGTAGCATGCACCTCAAGTTCTACGAGGCCGGCCAGAAATATGGTGCTTACTACTGTTCTCAATGTCGTTCACGACGCTCGCTAACTCCTCTCACAGGATCTCTTGTTCGCGTCGGTCCAAACGACCTTGTGACGAGCGACCCGGACCTCATGAAGCGTATGCTCGGCGTGCGCACCAAGTACACGCGTTCAGACTGGTACAACGCGATGCGACTAGATCTGAGAAACGGCAACGTGCTGTCCACCAGAGACGATGCAGTGCACACCAGACTCCGGTCTCAGATGGCCGGAGGGGTAGGTCATCTTCTCTCGTGTGCCACAGGTCGATTCGTATGGACTGCTGACGATCGCGACAAAGTATTCTGGCAAAGAAGTAGTCGAACTTGAAGCCAAGATCGACGAAAGCGTCCTTCGCCTCATGTCAATGATCGATACGTATGCTTCTCAAGATAAAAGGTTCGACTTCGGCCTGAAGGCGCAGTACTTCACGCTCGACGTCATTTCAGATCTCGCATTCGGCAAGCCGTTCGGCGATCTGGCTTCCGATTCGGACGTTTATGACTACATTCACACGACGGAACAAATCATGCCGAACATCGTCGTCGCGGCCGTTCTGCCCTCTCTACTCCATGTGTTATCGTGGCCTCTGCTTCGGCGGCTGATGCCTTCGGAAAATGATGCCACCGGGTTCGGAAGGCTGATTCGGTACGTCTTGTTCGCGTCCCATGTCGGTCTGCGCTTAGCCGCTGAATCGTCGACTTGTGCGGTCTTTGTTGCGTTCTCGCAAGTCCGGCACAGCTGACACATCGACAGGATGGCGAAGGAAATCGCCGGCGAGCGCTTCGGGCCAAGCAAGATGACGAGGCAAGACATGCTTGGCTCTTTCGTAGCACACGGCCTAACGCAAAAAGAGGCGTCTTCGGAAATCCTCATGCAAATGTGCGACTTGCCCAGATCTCTTCGGTCCTATACTCTGAGGCCACTACTAACCCTTCCGACAGACTCGCTGGATCGGACACGACGGCCACGGCGATCCGAGCTACGCTGCTTCACCTCATCACCAACCCACGAGTGCTCGCGACACTTCGTGCAGAGATCGAGCGCTTCCGGCCGTCTTGGCCTGTCGTAAAAGAAGCGGAGGCGCGACAGATGACTTACCTGCAGGCTGTCATCAAAGAAGGCTTGCGTATCTTCCCTCCGGTTGTCGGACAGATGTCGAAGGAAGTCCCCAAAGGCGGCGATACCTTTAAAGGCGTGTACTTCCCGGAGGGAACGCGCATCGGTTACGGAGCGTGGGGAATTTTCCGCCGAGGCGACGTTTGGGGACAGGATGCCGACGACTTCCGACCGGATCGATGGCTCACGGCGGATGCGGAGACCCTGCGATCGATGGAGGCGACGCTCGAGCTTGTGTTTGGCCACGGCAAATGGAAGTGTTTAGGACGGAATGTGGCGATGATGGAGTTGCAGAAGATACTTGTTGAGGTACGTTGCTGCGGCGTGTCCGGCGTGTGGTTCTGCTCTTGCGAAGACAACGCACTGACACTTCAGTCAGCTGCTGCGAAGATTTGACTTGGTGTTGTGTGACCCTACAAGGCCGTGGAAGTCACTCAACTATGGAATCTTTCTGCAATCCCAGTATTGGTTGAGGGCATACAAGCTACCGGCAGAAGCGTCCGGCCAAGATAGATCACAAAAAAGCGAGGGTGCGCTGCCTGCCGTCGCCGCTGCAGGTTTGTAAGTGGATAGCGCTGGCTGAACGGGCGACCAAAGGTTTGTTGGCGCAGCGGCTCGTCTAGTACCGCGGAGAAGGTCGCGGGGACACTAATACTGGCCGCCGGTCCGTGGCGTCGGCGGCCCAGACTGGGTGTGACGGCACGTACTCGAAGCACAGGTGCGCTGACTCACATCAGCCGCCTTTTTTTTCTTCTCTCTTTTTTTCTCCATGTCCACTAGGTTGAGGGTGTAGAACCTAATAGAAACGCTCGATCCTCTCCGCCTCCTGTCTCTTCGCCTCTTATCTCTCCGCCTCTTGTCTTTCCCTCAAGCGTCGCATCAGGTTCAACAGCAGAGGCTGTCTGATTGCAGTCGAGAAAATGCGATGTCACACATGGGCATCGCTGATGTAGTCGAAGCACACGACTCGAAAGGGTCGCTCAGCGTCAAGAAAGATCACCGCATTTTTTGGCCCTCCTCATGAATGTTAAGCAGCATAGGAGAGAAGCGGTCATGCAAATTTTGGCTCGAATGACTGTTCAGTTACCAAGTCACACGGAACATCGCACGCGTGTCTTTTCCATTCAAGGAGACACGGCAACAGCAACGGGCGACGGTGAAGCTGCAAGGGAAAATATTTTGGTTAAAGTGCGCCGATCTCGACCACGGCCTACTGTACACTGTAGCCCACTCCAAGAGCCTCCACTTTATCCGCCGGCGTGTTAAGCTCGTCCGGAGGGTCTGCATCAGTGCGACGCACCGGACAAATCGGCCGTTCCTGCAAGGCATACTGTAGCACGCGTTGTCTCGTGCCTGCCGACCCTCAATTCCGGTTTAGTCGACGCTGAAGTCCCTTGTGTGGGGAAACGGTCCGCTCATGGAATTCTCTACAAATCCAAACCATGACGAAATGGGAGTTCCTACTTTACAAGCTCACCGATGCTGCCTAGAGCGTCGACTGTGAGCTACGTGGCCTGTGTTCCCTCATCGTTTGTCAGCAACCAGAAATTCACGAACAAAAGTGGGAATGTGTCACTTCGCCACACGTGGCGCTGCCCATTCCTGTCGTACGATACCGCCTACCATAAGACCTGCCCGTCTCGTACGGTATCTAGATACGACTCCTTGTCTCCCACTAAGAAAAAAACAAGCCACTTTCTACCGTGTATATCTTCCACTTACTTGCTCGCTTTGCGACCCGCTCTGCGACAGAATAGGACGTTAGGGGCGAAAAGCCAGGAATCGATCCTAGGTGCGATTGTACTGTTGCCCCTGCCATTCTGCGTTTTGGGTCGGATCGACGTTGGACAAGTGGAGATTCGTAAGGTCTAGTCTCGCATCCAGGCTGGCTTCGGGAGCAACAAACGGATTCAAAGGCCTAGGCCGATCTGATGGGTGGCTGATTGGTCCGTGCAGTCGGAGCCAGGTCGGGACTTGCGCACATGTGGTCCGTGGACGGGGAAGGAGCCTCGACTGGCTGGCCACAACGACTTTGCAGGGCCATCGGATCTGTGTGACCCCTAAAGCCGAAAGCGCTCTTGAACTTGACGATCACGTGCTCCGCCTCCTTCACCTCACGTCACTGTCCCTGAGACACCATGAAGCTCTACAATGTGTTGTTGGCATTCCAGGTTCGCAACTGCGAGTTCCGGTCCGCTTGAACCAATGACTGGTGGCGAGAAACGAAGTCGACGTCTACCAGCAGGCAACCTATTGCGAGTGAATTGTAGCACCGTCGAGCAACAAACCTTCTCTCCGAGTCCAAGATGCAGCCGATCACACCTCAGCGGCCCGGCAAGACACCGCCAGCGTGCAAGACCGAGGCCCGAGATGATGATGCAGGCGCCAAAGTTGAACGTTCGGGCGCTGTCAGAACGACTTTGCGCCCACCTAGCTCGCCTTATATCGACTCGGCACAGCCCCCGACTCAAATTGAGAGAGCTGCTGCTGACCGCGCCAGGCCGTGGCCTGGTATAATCGCATCTATCAGAGCATTCTTCCGAGGGTCCGACGAAGATCAAGTCAAAAGTAACCCAAACGACGGTCACGAGGACCCAATTACCGTGACGCCATGCGTCCAGCGAATTGTCGCGCGCTCTGATCGGGGTGCCCAGTCTGCACGCGACAACGCAGCAGCGGACGTGGACAGCACAGTGGACGATGCGACAGTTGGTGCTCCATTGCCACATTCTGGCGCGACGTCAACCTCTGGAAGGCTGACGGAGAACCACGGTTTGCGTAGAACGAGCACGCTTACGAGGGGTAATGTGCCAGGTCGTCTTCCTCCCCAGCGATTTTCGCCCCTACTAATTGTGACACAGCCGTAGTCATAGAAGCCCCTGGCGATCAAGCGGATGATATCAGCTCTCCGCCGACAGAAGCAGCCAGAAGCAAACATGTAGTGGGCGCAGACAGCGAAGATGCGTCTATTGACGCACACGACCTCCTCATCTTCGACAAGATTGTTGGTCATCGTCGAGACCCCCAGACCCAGATGATATCTCACATGCGCGTGCGCTGGAGAAACGGCGCTCTGACATGGGAACCGAAAGCGAGTATACAAAAATGTGCTGGTGAACATCTGCTGTCCTACTGGGACTGTGTGAATGGCACACGGGAGGGCGCCATGGCGGAGAGCTCGCGGCGCATTCCAGAGATTGAGAAGCACATGACAACGACCGCAAGCATCGTGACCCTGGATTTGTGTTGGGTCGCGTCACAGGAGCGGCCACGGGAGCCTGAAAGTGATGTGCCATACAGCGAGCGGGCAACTTTAGGAAGTTCTGCGGTTGGCGAGGGTGGACGCGAAAGGGCAACGATACCGGTCGTTCGGCGGTCGAAGAGGCATAGTCGACAAAGCTTGAATGCGATAGCGGGTCCGGATACGGTAGCCACCGCACAGACGAACGCAGTAGGACCAGCCCGACGACAGGTACGGAAGAAGGACAGCCATGGTCAGCGGAGAGCTGATGGGTCGGCAGACAAGTTGGCGCCGGCAGTTGCAAGGTCGAACAGGAGGCTTTCGACGACCGAGCTGATGGCACACAAAAGCCGGCGGCCAGCGGACGACGCTACTAAGCCGTCAAGAAAGCGAGTTCGTTTAGTATGACGCTGAACATTCCGTCCTGCCAAACGCCAGCTGATGGAACCTGATGACTGACTTGACGTGAGTTCACGTGCGACAGAAGCAAGGCTGATGCCCCGTCGTAAAGCAATGCCGATTTTGTTCCACATCTTGTAGATTATGTAGAGTGCGATCACCCACTGTATCAAATCTATAATATAGTTTATCAATCCATGTTGTCATATCTAAATATGACGGGAAAGACCTGACGCCATTTTCTCCTTCTTTTCACCCCCGTCAAAGTGCTATCGCTCACGAACTCGATTCTGATTGCACCGCAAAACCCTTGGGTAACGACCTCACTACCAAACTACATCTTGCTGTCTTTGGCCTTGAGAGCCATGATGGCTCTTGGGCGCCAAAATCAAATCGAAATATGGGCTTATAGGAAAAACGTTCCCCTTTCGAATGTCGTTGATGTCACGGTCAGACATTCGTGCCAATATTGCGGACTCCCGAGGCATTGAAGCCAAGAAGTTGACCTCCGTCTGGCCCTTCGCCGCATGCGAGTTGCAGTGCTTGTAAAGGAGGCGAAACAGTTCGAATGTGTTTTCGCGACGTGAAAGCAACGTCACGAGCTCCTGGTGCGTCCGGAACGTTGTATCCCGTATGATACCTTCAAGGGAGCGTGGCTGTAACTTTGCCCCGCACTTCAGGAGCAATGCTACCGTCTTGCGCGCCGAGTGGTTTTCCAATAACAACCAACTTAAGGCCGTGTGACCGTACTTATCCTGGATGTTCACATCGGCGCCTCGAATGGCAAGCAGACGTTTTGTCGCCGAATGCGATGTTAATGCCATCTCAAGAAGGAGCGGCCGTTTATCAACATCAACGTCTGTTGCCCGCACCATGCCGTTCGGATTGGCCCCATGTCGAATCAGCCTCCGAATCAAGACGGCTCTGTCAGAGCTGGACCTCCCCGGAAGAGACGCCGTGAGAGCCAGAAGAGCCAAACGAAGGAGATGTTGCAGGTCATGTCTTACTTTATGTTCAAGGAAACATGTGGCAAGGCGAAACAGGCCCTTTCGGCAACAGTGTTCCAAGAGGAGCTCCGGCTGGTTTTCGGGGACTGTCTTCCCATCGACATCGGTCTGTTGTTGAAGGAGTAGTTGGATGGTTGAACTACGTGTAAGCGGGCACTGTACCGCGTAGAACAGCGGGGTGCGGCCACGCACGTCTTTCGAGACCACCTCCGCTGGAGTTTCCTTGAGGATCTGCTTGACAACAGCGTCAAGACCGGTGGCGGAGGCAATATGGAGAGGCGTAAGTTGACTACCCAATGATGGCCGACCTCTTGTCAACTTTTCCAGATACGTCGTGATATCTGGAGCAAGCAATTTCTCCAAGTCCCATTTCGTTGCACTCGTCATGCCTAGAAGAGACGCGACGAGTTTCTCTCGCCGCTTGAGAACGGCGGCGGCAAATGGAGACAGACTAGCAGGAGACTGATGCAGAAACCGTCGAAATTTTGATGCAAACCGCCATGAGAACATGTCGGTCACCGCGATGTCGAACTGCGGGGCCCAAACATCCATCCCGGCATACACCGATGCCTCGACTGCGCGAAATGCCACGGCGTCATCACAGCAGTGGAGAACTGCCCATCGAGCAGCAGAACAGCGTTCTGAGAGAACATTGTGCCGATAAATCCGTGGTTCGAAGGCTTGCCGAAACTTCTGGGAGCACTGCAAGACGCGTATCCGCGTTGGACGGTCACAATCGTCAAAGATGATGTCAACAAGCTCGGGGGGTAGTCTGTCCAGCATGGTCGTGTGACTCTGGTATGATGTCTAAGGAGAAAGCGAGAGAAGGTATGATGCCGAGACCTCGAGAGGACTCTGGGTGCAGCTGGTCGGGTCCTACTTATACAGGTCGATCGCTCTACAACACACGTGATAAGTCGGGACCGCCGAGCCATAGCAAGACAATACAATGCAGGTTCACTCCGTGTTCAGTTGCGAGATGGAACTATTAGAGACCTCAAACCAAGGCCATCGAAAATTAGCAACATCTTGTGTCTACGGTACCTACAAGGCCCAATGCTAGCACATTCGCTGGGTACATTCTCTTCGCCTTGTGCCCGGACGACGCTATACACTCAACAGACTAAATCTTGCCCCTATATCCCTCTAGCACTTTCCACTCGCGTCCCCATTTGGTCGTGCGATCGCACGACAAAGATCCTCGCTCTCAATAACTCAACAGAGTGTGGGTCTTGTGTACAAGTAACTAAAAGTTGACAAGATTGGTCATGTCTCCTAGATCCACACCGTCCGCGTCCAAGTGTTCTGGCGTAGGAAACGCCTGAAACGACTCGATTAATTTGTAGAAGCTCTCCACTTTGACGCCCAACCTCTCAACGCTTTACGCATGCCAGACATTAGTACGCACCGCCAATAGTATCCGGTCTCAAATGAACTCACCGCTCTGTGAGGACTCCTAAGGTTGACTCGAATGATTTGTAGAAAGCCTCATCTCTGGCAGACAAACGATCAAGTCTGGAATCGCGCGATATATCAGCATACATTGCCAGTGACCATGTCCTAGCGATTGGACATACCGATCCGTGGTGTCGGAGAGAAACTGCTGCAGGGTACTGAAGTTTTCGGAAAGGTAGGCACTATGCAGGCGTTAGGTGATGCCGGGCAGTTCTCACACGAGAGAGCTCTTGGTAACGGACATACTCCAGCTCAACGTTCTGTTCTTGCATGGGTGAGGTGTTCTGGGGGTTCTCTTGGGGTCTTGTTCTATGAATGAATAGTTAGCATGATAGGTTACATGGAGCATTTGGGAACGATCCCATTCTCTTACGTTGAAGAATCCTGATGCAAATGAGGTCTGACTGAGCCGCCTTGGAGGCCGTCTCTACCCTGGACCGCGGCCGTCGTCGGAGGCTGTCTTGGCATCCTCACCTCCCCGACGGCAGCCTGCTGATGGCTATCGTGGCCGCCATTGCCACCATTTTGAACCGCACGCGGGTTACGGTTCAGGAAGAAAAACCGACGCTGCTGTGCTAAACGGAGTCCTCTTGACGGAGGCCCATTCGATGGTTGTTGATACATCGTCGACGCCGAACGCGGTATGAGGGCAGTGAAGGAGGACGGACAGACCAGAAACGAAAAGCAGCGCGGCTATGATGGGGAGCTCATTCTGCAAATCAACCGCAGTCGCTGATCGGGGACGTACTAAGTAGTTGTTGCAGCTCAACTAATCATTGTTTTTGCTGTTGCGGTCGGAAGTCAAGCGGTCCTCGGAATGGAAGCTAATTGAGGCGCAAGGCGTTGGATGCGCTCTGATCCAGAACTGAAGCTGGCGTTTCCCGCGTCGCTAGTCCGCGCCAGCGTCCAGTTGGTGATTTCTTGTCCCGCAGGTACGTACCGCCGCGTCTAGATCTCATTTTCAGCCTAGCTAGAATGCCACGGAGTCTAGACCGACAATTCGCAGCGGTATCTCCACTTCCCTGGAGCATCGGAGACGTTTCTTGCCAACAACGAGGTGGAGCAATACCCATAACCTGCAGGGATCGCCACGCATCTCGCCTCCAAGCCAAAATCGTCCACGAGCAAGGGTTCACGAGCAAGGGTTCACGAACAAGGGGACCACGACAACGAATCGGTCACAAATTGGACGCACTATATAGCGCTGCTGCCGAAAGCTCAAATCATCCCGTTATCGCTATTCTGGAACCATGTCGAGATAAAGATGGCGCTTCAGAGTTGGAGGTTGCTTTGCGAAGCCTATTTGATTCCTTCAGGGGACGCCACGGTGTTCATCCGTTCCTGGCGTAAGCCATTTCTGGAGTAATCAACTCGGATCCCCTGCCAGTACTACAGGCGAGGCCCAGTATGACCATACTGTCAAGACGAGTCCGTGCGCCCAGAGATCCAAAAGACCTTGCTCCAACAGGACATGTTTTTTGCACATAGCTGTACTGTACTGGACCACCAAGCAGTCATATTCGTTCCAGATTAGATTCAATGATGTTTTTGATCATCCAGCGATGGAATTTATGACGAGGTACCGTGGTGGTGGCTTTGTGTCGCAACAACGAAGAGCAGCCGCAAACAACTCCGGCTGCTGTATACCGGCATAGACCGCCATCTCTCGATTTTGCTCGCGCATTCAAAAGGACTTGCATCCGATGAGGCATTCCTATTACGAAGGACCAAATGGTAAGCCCTCAACATGCCTGACGTCTCGCCAAGCCAGTACAAGTTCGAACAACACCGCAGCACAAAAGAAGCAATGCTAGAGGCACGGACCAAGCGGCAAGCACTGAGAACGCCAGAATACCAAGCCCAAGTCGCCAAGGCCGAAGGCAATCTTCAATTGATCAACATGATTCTGATGAGCTTCTCAGCTGAGCAGAACGCCCATATTGATCAGCGGGTGAATCTCAGCCAGCATCAGCATAGGACGCAAGAGGCTCTACAAACGGTGATCTACGACATGACATAGGAAGAGCTAAGCCAGATCTCTGGCCTCTCGGCCAATCGCTTAGAGCAAGATATGTACTGTACGCTTTAGTCCTCAATCTTGGCTCGGAATGTGTGTAAGGAAGATTGCTGGAGTGCTTCAGTGCAAAGACAGAATGACCTGTCTGCGACGAGACAGGGCTAGTACAGGGCTAGTGTGACCTCCATATTCGACCGTAATTAGAGATGTCAGATCTGAGAGAGTAGATTGACCTATGTTGCGGGTGATTGGAAGTATTTCTGGAGGTTTGGTATAGTTGTAGATTACTACGCTGAGTGGTCTCACGTCGGCTACGTACAGTATGTAGTGGCACAACACAGAGACTAGTACAGTACAGTACCGATCACGCCGTGAAGTTCTCAGTATGCTGTCACTTGATTTCTCCGTGCAAAAGTGACCGAGATACTTTGTGAACGGACTTCTGCGGCACAATTTGGAGACGTGTCATAGCTTGATTGTTGTGGAGGCCGTTGCTTATTTCTGCCCCGTTCTTCGGAGTCTTCTCCTTGTGTAGGGCAAGCCGACCGATGTTCCATTGTACAAGGCTCACCGATCTACAGTAGAAGTCGAATTCAGTTTCCGTCTTTGCGGATAGGAATTATTCTGCGCACAAACATATGTG
Organism: Colletotrichum salicis; assembly: GCA_001563125.1. NCBI lineage: Eukaryota > Fungi > Ascomycota > Sordariomycetes > Glomerellales > Glomerellaceae > Colletotrichum > Colletotrichum salicis. Next base: position 17,514 of record JFFI01002011.1, read on the forward strand.
ATTCTTTTTGCTGACGGGATACATACCGAGGCTCATCAAGTATATTCATCAATGGCCTACACCGTAAAGCCAGAATCGCTTCTTTACTGTGTTCTCGGTTTAGACCCATGTTGCGTGCTTGAGACTGCATTTGCCATCGCCGTTTGTGGACGTTAGCTAATGCAACATGGGTCTAATCCACGAACACAGTGTATGTAAAAGCAAGTCCTGTCTTCGGCTATGAAGGCCCTCAAGAAGGTATTGTCGGGGCCTTGTCATGTATCCTGGCAGCAAACGGATCCACAAACATCTGTGCGCAGAAGAGTTTCTGTTCATGACCAAGGAAACCGATTTCGATTTCTACTGTAGCCAAGGCGGCCTGTTCGCAAGCAGCACGTGGAGTTGGCGTGACAGACGAAAGTGCGTGGAGCAGCAGATTCTGGGACATACTTGAAGACACCCATAAGTGACACCCAACGGCAGCGTCTCTCCGCTCGCCTTGAGCCGGGGACGATGTATAGTCTGGCATGGGTCGTATTGGACGATTATGGGACAACTGAAAATAATTTGAGGTGAATTAAGCTAAACATTACGGCGTGTGCTCGAAATAACCTTTCACCATCTTCACTTCCCCAATAAAAGCTACAAATCATATATGTGGTGTTGCGTTGCATAGTACAGTCCGAACGCTATACCCGAGAAACAGGCTCGAATGCCGCCGGTGCCTTGCATCTCGGGCGGGTATAGTAGAAGTCCAAACGTCTGAAGCCCTGGGAATCATGATATCTGAGACATGTCAGAAAAACACGGCATCGGGCGAGCTGCCTCTCGACTCACAGCAAAGCCTGTAGTGTGGTTACGTTTTTGACCTCTTCTGATGTTACAGACACTGCATAGCAGCACAACCATGAGAATCAACGTGCCTGCCAGGCCTCCGATGATTCCAAGCTCGACCGGCGTCATTGCATGTATGCCATGAGGAGGATGCTTTCTGGTGACAGCTGAGAGGACGACTCCTGCAGACGCAGTCGTCTTTTGTGCTTGTGCATCCACCTGCATGCGGCTCAATTTAATAGGCAGATCAAATCGGCGTTGGTTGGTTTTCATCGCTACCAGAGCCGAAGTGGACTTCGCAACAACACACGCTTATCCGTGCTTCTGGCCTGCGCCTCCGGGATCTCGATCGTACACAGCAGGAGAAGTCAAAGGTGGCTAAGAAAATCCGAAAGCAGTCAAAGCCATACAACCCTGGGAAAAAGCAGGTTATGACTGTGCTTGAGGCCAAGAGAAATGTCTCATGTTCCGCAGATATAAATACTTCACAAATCCGAAGCTAGTGCCCTCTAGCGACTAATATCATCAAATACCCGCCATGGCATCTTGGGTCGTCCGGGTCCTGAGCCACTTGGCTGTTGTAACCAGTGTCCTACACCACGTTTCAGGGGAGCAGCATGCACACCAGCTTGTGGAAAGGCAGACTTCTTTCCAACCGCGCGGCTTTCTGGATTCTTGCGTTGATTGGGGCACGCTGATGAACGAAAGATACAAGATGGTTGCGTTTTGCAGGACCGCAACGGGCGATTGGAACTGGTCGGTTCTTGACTTGAACCATTGCATAGTGAATCACGACGGTTCTTTGATGGCGCAAGACGAGTAGGTCTATATCAGAGTCACTTTTACAGAATGCTGATGACTACAAGTGGATCCTTCTTCCTGTCTGCCGGTCCCTGCTCGTCTGATAACGCAACGAAGTCGTGGGCCAATTATAAGTGCAGCACGCAAAACGACGACAGCGACGAGCGTCACGTTGATCACGGGATAGACCTTAGTAAGACGTGCGCCCTAACGTACTGTCGCAAGCGACTGACACATCTCAGATCTGGTGGTCGGTAATGACAATGGTACTCTATTCTGTGGTCAACAACCCCACAAGGGGCTTACGCTCAGCCAAGGGCAAGTTGGCTGGTCTGGCTTGGGCGTGGTGAACTAGGGTGGCAGCGGAACGTTGTCGGTGCATTTGGATCGGTCACTCTTGTCTCAGCGATAGCACTCTCGTTACGGGCCTAAGTAGAGCGTTGGCTGTTCCGTGATTGTTGATGAGCGGTGATAGCCATGCGCGGACGTCTGACGAGTTCAATGAAGCGCTCGAGAGGGTGGACTAGAAGCGCCTACTTGGGCTAGGTATTGCGGTATAGCCGTCGCGAATACTAGTCCTTGCCTTGGCCTTCCCGGAGCATCCATCCCATGGGCACGAATGATTCGCGGTCGTGATGCTGAACGGTTGCCAGTGTGCAATCTCTTACCGTCTGTCTCTCTGTCAACACAGCGATGTATCGCTCTCACGTCGTGCATCTGATCAATCACATCATTCACTACATATACGTTCAAGGTGCAGCTAGGTGTTGCTTTGATCCAGCAAGCACGGTTATGAAAACTTCCCATATCAACACTGATGTCTGGTGGTCGGTCTCTCGAGTCGAAATGACATAATAGAGGGTGAAAACCGATCCACGTTCCGAATGAACACATTGGAGATTGACCTTGCTTTGATAATATGACGAGAAAGGTCCCGGTTCGGCATGGTGTGGAGATCGTAAATATCTGGTGGAACGCTCATACATCCCGTCACGTATGTTTTGCTGGAGAAAGGCTCGGATCGTGACATACACAAATTGAGTCATGAACCGGCCGTGTCAGACGCCAGAAGCTACTTGCATGGGCCACCCGGTCCTTCGAAATTGTGCGCATCACGCTGGAGATGTGCGTCGTCCCGGGAAGGTTCCCGTGAAGTTCATCCATTTTTAAGACTTTCTCCATTGTCCGTTCAGGCTTTACATTTCCGGGCGCAAAAGATCGACCTTGTCGGGATCAGGCTTTCGAGAGAAATCACACAATACGGTACACTTTTTGAGTCCATGGTACGCGCAATGTGCGCCAAGCACACGCTCAACTCAACAAAGTGATATGGCTACAAAAACCGCGATAAAACACGGGATCCTGGCTAAGTTGCCTTCACAAGACGGCGCCGGAGGTCCGCAAAGCTTCTATCTTCCGCGATACGTCAGCGTCTGGAAATAAAGGTTGAGTCAGTCTGCGAAGCTGATACTGATGGAAGACTTCTTTTGCTGCCTTTCGATTCCTCAGCTTTTAAGCTTGCATTCGATCACCGCGAAGTTCATCGCCCTGTAGGTCCTTCGACCTGGCCTCGTATGATGGCATGCGATGGCTAGTACATCCCCTCCCTACCTTGGTCATTCCAAAATCTTACGGTCAACTTTTTGGTCGTAGTGCATGTTGCGGTGTCATCTCACGCTGGGTGGTGGATACGTGGTGCCCTGAATCCAGAGACAAATGCGCTCAGCTGCACCACGAGTTTTGACGGACTGAGCAGGCCATGACCGACGTCCGGATTTCGCCATGCCATTGGTCAAGTGCATCTGATGCGCTGACTCATCCTTCGTGAGCCAATCACATCCGCTATCTGCCCAAGAGCGCAAACCCCGCGGGAGACCAGGGATACGCTGACAAGAGATGCTCCTTCCCAAGACTCGACCACAAGCGATTGCTTCACAGTGAATTCTAGAACTACACTTACGAAAAGAAGGCATGGGAGGCTGGACTTGTACGGTTCAGTCCGGGCTATCGCCCGGATTCTGCCTCTTCACACCGCGCGAATCCCACGTAGGTCCTGCTCAGCGATCCACCTCCACAGATGCTCCGCTCACACAATCTCTCTCCCTCAACTGAGGGTCAATATACACGCCAGAGAATCATCCCTCCGTGGCCTTACGGCAGCCGGGTTCTTACTACCTAAGATGGCGCCAAGCAAGGTCTCGTTGCGGATCATTTGTACGCGCCTTCCTTCGAGTTCGCGTATCAATTTTTGGAAAGAAAACGGCTTACGGCCGGTCTTAGAGTCGAGTGGTATCCTGAAATACATTATGTCCTACGACTTCAATGCTACCCACACCATCGCATCATCGAGTGCTGGTAAAGCAAGCGTGGGTTTCAACACCCCCCTCTAAGCACGCTCAACTCCTGGAGCCGTGAAAGCTACCGTGGATACTACCGTGACCCGTCGCCTACGTGTGCATCGTGTGCTCAGATCGTAGGCTCCTGTTCAGTGATACCCTCCGAATCAAGAAACTCATCAAGAGCGCCAACCCGGATACGCCGACATACAGTCCGTAGACGCCTCGCAGGCCGTACACGTACGCATCCACGATCTTGGATCGCAGCTCAGCGTCGTCGGTCGTGGCGAACAGGGCGGAAATAGAATGGGCACCCCCGTGCGTACCTGCGGGGGCCAAGCCATCGTCCTCTAGCTTGCGCAGCATCACATTTTGAAAAGTGGATCCGCCGACGCCCACTCCGATTGCCATGCCAAACTGTCGGAGAAAGGCGTACATCGCCGCGGCGATCGCTTCGTCGCCTTTGTCGCAGAGAGCGTGCGACGCCATGTTCTGCGCGTTCAAGATGGAGCCATGGCCAAGACCAAGAAGGACGAGCGTCGGCGCCCATGCCTTTGTCGGCGTCTCGACGTCCCACAGCATCATCAGCCCGGAGGCGACGGTGGCCAGAGTCCAGCCGACCCAGATCGGCCACTGGTAGTTGTCGAGTACCGTGACGAGTCGACCGGTGATGATCGATGACGGCACCAGCGTGAACATGACCGGGAAGAGTGCGATGCCGGTCTGGACCGGGGTAAAGCCTTTGACGTCCATAAAGTAAAGGGGCACGTAATAAAGCTGCCCATACATCTGCGGTTGTTGTCAGCATGTCCTACTGCGCGATTCATGACAGGCCATCCTCACCACGAGGCCTTGGATGGCGCCGCAAGCATACGTCGCGACGGAGCTGGCGGTTTGGAAAAGTCGGCGCTGCAAGAACGGTAAGGCTGCGAAGCGTGACTCGTAGATCATAGTCAGCGCCATGCCGAGTACCCCGAGCAACAACGGTGCAATAGTGCCGGCGCTGCCCCAGCTGTAGCGCAAGCCTCCCCAGGAGACGGCCACCAACAACAAAGTGGCCGAACCAATAAACAGAGAGTTTCCTAGCCAGTCCATCTTCTTTAGTTTCTCGCGTACATCGTCAGCTGGAGAATCAATATTAACTAGCCACGGCACGAGAATCAGTCCGGCCACGCAAAATGGGAACATGATGTAGAAGACCCAACGCCACGTTGTGTGTTGAGCAATGACGCCGCCCAGTATGGGCCCAACGCAGTTGCCCAATGCCCATGCTGCCTGTCTGAACGGGGTAAGCGAAGGTGAACATGCGTTCGAGGGGGGGCACTTACACTAAGCCGTACCACGTCGGCCGAACGGGCAAAGGGACGAAGTCGGTGAAAATCAACAGGCACAAGACGATGATGCCGGCACCGCCCACGCCTTGAAGAGACCTCCCAACCAACATGAAGCCGATCGAATGCGCAACGCAGCAGAAGATGGTACCGAGAGCGAACAGGGCGACCGAGACGGTCAGATATGGCCGCCTACCGAACACGCGGCTTGCGTCCGAAATGAACAGTATTATTACGGCGTTTGCTAGGAGGTACGCCGTCCCTATCTAGAAGCCGTCGTATGTGCTGAGCGCGAGGTCCGCTACGATGGCCTGTGATTGTTAGTTCGCGCAGTGTAGGGATAGTCGTGGGGATGACGGCGAACTTGTAAAGAAGTTACAATGATATAGGCGTCGAGGGCGACCATGAGTGACAAGATGGAGGCTGTCGCCATGATAGCACGTTGACGCCCCGAAGGACTCCATTTGACCAGGCCGGAACTAAGTTCGTCGTCTTCTAGCCTGTCGGAATGGATAGGCTGTTGGCGGTGCATGGTCGGGGTTGGGTTGGAAGGCAGAGTACGATGTTGGGTAGAGGGTACCGGGGAAACGTTCTTATGCTGAGATCGTAGCCTGGAACGGATGACGGCCGTCTTTTTGTAGCAAGAGTTCATGTCGAAATACCCACCCGGAGATGTGCTAGGTAGCGTCCCAAGCGTCTCTAGCATTCGTGCGCCAGATCTGTCCACGACCGTTCAATAGGCACCCCCGTGTCGACTCAAAAGAGACTTCCTGCTTTCTTCCGTTACATTTCAAGAGTCGCTTTTGGCTATTCGAATGGCACCATTCGGTGATATGCAGATGCTTCGAGCGTGAGCTTGCCACGTCGGCTTTCGCAGACAGGTCGAACTTGGAAAACGTATAAGGCGCAGTAATACGTCCGAAGAACTGACCCGAAGCCTCGTCATGCTTCCTGCAAAATGAACGATTATGAAGTCTTTCGTCAGCTTGCTACACATCCTTTCACCTCCGCAACACTGGAGATGTTGCAATTCGCCTTGCGGGTCATCCGCAGGCGCTACCCGGTCTCTTTCAACGCAGACACCGGGACAGATACTGCGGAGTTTCCACCACGGGAAGCCTTCGAGCAAACAAAGATGCCGTTTCATGTGACGAGCGAATGGATTGAATACATGAAGACTATAGGTAACTCCATCCATAATACAGCACAAGAGGTGTCGCCATCGTTGCGGCGTTTTGCTAGGGGCGACCACTCCGTGGATCACGACGTAGTCAGCGACTATACCCGCCTGCTGCAATCATCTTATCCGTCGTCATACTACGCAGACCCTGTAATTTTCACGTCGAACGGCCTGGAAACAGCTGCTATGCTCTGTAGCACTTCCGGTGCTATGACGGTAATTCCATGTAACTACGAAGGGGCCTGGTGTGCGGCCGTCGCCTACGCAGATTGCGTACAGCTGTACGGAGTGCAGGCTGAAAGCAGCTCTATAATGGTAGAACGCTTACAGGATCTGTTTCCTGGCCGCAAAGTCCGCTTACCCGAGCCTCTTGTTGCAACACGACTCGAAGATACTGGAGTTTTGATGCTGCTGAGCATGCGAATGCTCGTCGGCGGAAGTGTGCCGGCGCAGTGTGCCGACGTCGCGTTTTTACAGCGTTCGCGAGCACGAATCTTCGTAGAGCTCTTGACCAAAAAGCTGGATGCAGAGGATCGCGATGTCGCCAGCCGGATCCAGGAAGCGCACGCGGAAGACTCTCTCTTTTTCGATGAAGCTTTCGCACACGGAGAAGACCTCCGCGTGCGGACCGACGCGATGATCCCAGCAGATATAGGAGATGGAGTCGACTTTACGCTTGGTGCCTCTCCCGACCCTGGAGCTTTCTCCTTAACGGGACTAGGCTCCGGCGTGACGACCAGTTTGTTGCCTCGGGCCCCGCATCATTCATCGTCGTCCCCGCAGTCGGCCGGCCCTGCCTACGAGAAGTTCACCTCACTGCGCAGTGGGCGTACATTCGGCGTAGGCACGTTCGAGATGCCTCCGACCATGTCTGGGGAATGCAAAACCATGCTCGCCATGATGAGCGAGGCCGTCGCCTTCTACCGAAGCTCTCGCCTGTCGGTGAACTCCGAACTTGCAGTGATTTGGTCCGCGATCAGGACCGGACAAAAGAGTGAGTTTTACCGCCGTTACGGTGGTGTGCTGTTCTACAGAGAGATGCTGCGGCTCAAAAGCGATCGGGAACTTGCCTTGCGCTTGAGGCTCAGCATAGCTCCGAGTGATATTAAAGAGATGAGACGCCTCCAGTCAAACTTTCGAATCTGGCACGACATTTGCCAGCTGCGCCATGACTGGGGGCCGGGTCAGTATGCGCTGCTTTGTGTGCTACTAGAAAGACCAAACGTAGAACGGATGAGCGAGAGAGAGCAACAGGTGCAGCTACGGAGACTCCAAAGGCGGCTTGACGATGATCGCGACCCCCTTTCAAACCAACTAGACACGGCCAAAAAACCTATGCACTGCCCTAGTTCAGGGGCAGGTAGACTCCGACAAACGGTTATTGATCGACGATTATCACTTCAAGGCTTATCAGGATCTGTCGGAGCCGGAGTTTGCTGCTTACATGAGCCTCGATCCACGGCCAGTCATTCCCATTGAACGACATAGATCCTGATGGCACAAACTGGGGGCTTTTCCGCGACGCGGGCAAGAGATGGAAGCAAAGACAATCAGGAGCACAGTAGCAAAGTAGCAAGCGAAAACTTCATTCCCTTTACAACTCTCTGATCTCTTTCTGCATGGACGTCTGTCTTCTTGGCACTGCATATCATAGTTTGATCTCACACTGCTGTACCGACCCACCATGGAGGCCCTGCTGACAGCTTTCGCCCCACCTGATCCAGGTCTTTGGAAATGTTAGGAAAACGGAGGAATGCTAAATGTTTGCTTCTACTGCTATGTACTGTAAAAGTGCTTGTAGCCTGCTTGTGTTCACGTGGTGCTATTGGTTTTTCCCCGTTCGGTCTTACACAAAGGTGCCGTCATCTTTCACTTCAGATTGCTTCATCTATTTCCCCTGTACGCTTTTAGGCACCCTGCTGTGAGATCAGGATAGAATTCAGAGCGGATTACACTTAGAAGTACAATAGAGGTCAGCCTAATACAGTAAAAGGCGTAATGGGTTTCGCGGAATTTCATACACAACATGTTTAGTAGTGGTGGTGTGGAGCCGTAGCTCATGTGGCTGAGCAGCTTACCCACGTAGCCGACAAGTACTCACAGCGGAGGCGTTAACAGAGGTAGAATTCGAGAAAGCCAGAAATGGACCTTGGTAAGGGAAAGGCAGGAA
>JFFI01002019.1:0-29115 GCA_001563125.1 Colletotrichum salicis
TCGTAAGTCTGATGGATGTAATAATCGAATGATTTATTGTACGTCTCTGTCGGATAGCTTTAAGGAAGTGTTACGAGCAGGTCAAGGCAACCAACTGCGCCACAAAGCAAAAGCTTCGATAATAATGACTCCGGCATCATTGTCCCTTGTTCTGCATTATATAGCTACGCCATGACAGTACCAAATGTGTAGGCCGTAACACAATGGTGGGGTGCACACGAACTTGTGGCACCCCACTGTAAGTCTAAGAAGCTAGCGAGACCAAGATACAGCAATACACGGTCATGGGATTTTCTTGCAAGTTTGGTTCTGATGCCAAACATTTGAAAGCAATCACAGTAGCGTCTTTTGATGCACGATTGGGTGTTTCTTCTACATTCGAAATGTTCTCTTTTCATTGCGCTGACGTTATTGGAGTCTTCAAAACTGGACGTTTGACGTGCAACACACGCATTTCCAATCCGAGCATTTGTCTGAATTGCACAACGACACGATCTGGAAGGTGATTTCCTTACTCAGGAGCCAACGCCAGACATATCACTTCGACCATGAATTACCTAGCTGAGGTTGCAGTTGATGTGTAGTGTCAAAGGGACACGAGCTCAATAGGTCGACACTGCATCCATAGCCATATTAAGCATAATAATAAATCGAGACACGTGCGACGTTTCGAGTCACCAACGTCGATCACACGAGTGGAACACGAGGTAAGCTTGAAGCCAAGCTTGACGCTCCGGTGGGATTGATTCATGCTCAACATGGTATATTAAACACGAGCTTCTGCGCACATCATCAATCGATTATCACTTCAATCCGCTATCAATTCAATATACTTGCAGCCTTCTATTCTATCTATCTGTTGCCGGCCAACTCTATTCTCACTTCATAATTCACCCGCGAAAAGTTTTCACAATGCAGTTCAGCATCTCCTCCCTTTGCATCACTCTGTTCACCATGAGCACCCTTGTGGCTGCAGTCCCCGTGAGTAGCATCTTATCACTAATGAGGAGAGTAGAGTTGAAGTTTCTGTCGTAAACTAACGCGCAATTAGCAAAACAACGCCCGCGAGAAGTTCAAGCAAAACAGCTGCAAGAGCCAAGCGTGCAGAGACTCCGTTGACTCCGGATGCTCTCTCAGCAACATCAATTTTGTTCTCGGCGGCTGCGATGACCCCAGCCAGTAATCGGCTTCAAGGCGAGATCTTGCGGCAAAGGACATAGCATGGGAGACACATCCCGGTTGTTCACAATAAGTTTAATCCATGTAGCATCCGAGGTTTTAAAAAGACATCTTCTCCCACCTGGACCGCCCCAAACTTGGCTTTTTCGAACCACTGAGTTTTCACCTCCATAGTGATTTGTTTTTGATCTTTTCAGCCTACCTGTGACTTGTCGAAGATCTTCCTCACATCACGGTTGCCCGATTAAGGCAATACCTAGGGGCATCACGAGCAGCATGCCTCAGAGGCGGTTTGGTCGCCTATCAGAATATCTGGAATAATAGAGAAAAAGGATTCTCAGAGATACTAAGTACTGCATGTCGGATGTTTGGTTCTACTCGAACTACTTAAAATATGTTACCGATGAAAACTATGTGCGGTGCTACAAATCGCCAGCCCAATTGCAGTGATATACAAACGCCCGAGTAAAGTCAAACCAAATGGGTACGAATACCAGAAATTCAAACGCCCGCATCCGCTCGCACGACTTGGTCGATTGCTTCCGCAACCCTGAAAACGTTCTTGCTATTCACTGTCCACAAAATCAGTACGGAAGCCATCAAAGGAAATAACATGGAGCTTGAACTCACATCCTGATATGGACGCTCTTCCTGTAGACAAGAGATAGATGTGATGTTTTTCCCTCATCGTCTTGACTTGGGAAGCAGTGAGACCAGTGTAGGAGAACATGCCGATCTGATCGATGATGTGTCTCCAAGACCCAGGTGTGCCTCGCTTCGTGAGCTCAACGAACAGGAACGCTCGCATGCTCTTGACGCGAGCGTTCATCTTCCTCAAGTCCTGGCGCCACTCTCTTGTGAGTTCAGGATCGTTGAGGATTGTTGACACAATGCGTGCACCCCATGCTGAGGGAGTCAAGTACTCGGAGCCGATGAATTGAAGCAAGTTGGATTTGATAGCCGGAACCGCGGCGGAGTCGTGAGCCAAGATGTGAAGGGCGCCGACTCGGTGACCGTATAGACCAAAGCTCTTGGAGAATGACTGGGCGACCAAGACCTCCATCGTTCCTCTGCCGACGAAGTGACGGACGGCCCAGGCATCGTGGTGGTCATCGCCAGATGCGAATCCTTGGCTGGAAAGAACCAGTCAGTAACGTTCAAGCTATGGGAAAGGGCAACACTTACTAGGCAATATCCATGAATGGGATGATGCTGAGCTCTTCGCAAATATCGGCAATGATGTCCCATTCCTTCTGCGTTGGGTCGCATCCAGTAGGGTTATGGGCGCAGGCTTGCAAAATGATGATGTCTCCCGGTCGTGCGTCCCGTCTAAGCGTTCTCACCATGCCTTCCAGGTCGAACGACTTCGTCTTGTGATCAAAGTATGGGTAGAACCTGCGTTTAGTCCCTGGTGAAGCATTCTCCCAGATCTGTTCATGGCTTGCCCAGGATGGATCTGAGATCCAAACGTTCTCTGGTCTGACTGCCTTGTCCAAGAACAATGCTCCCATGTGAATGGCTCCAGACCCGGCAATGGTCTGTACAGTGGTCAAGCGACTCTTGACGGCCTCGAGGACATCTCCAAGAAGGAGTTTCCTGGCAGCTTCGACGAATGTTGGAAGTCCGGCAACAGGTAGGTAATCGTGGTTGTCTTGGATCTGCCCTTGTGCCTACACGTCGAGTAGATTGAGGTTAGCATGTGGTTAGACCACGAGATCTGATCGGCTGGAGGATATGGCACCTTTTTTACAGACGGCAAAGTCCAAGGTTGTGCATCGTCGTCCCTGTATACGCCAAGACCGAGGTTGACCTTATCAGTGGTGGGGTCTGCTGCGACGGACTGCATTACAACGAATGCTTCATCGTAAGGAGCCTCAACCAGACTGGAAAAGTGCGACTGAACAGCTAAGGAACCCATGATTGCAGTTAGTTGTGATTTTGTTTGATCAGTTTGTTTACAGGAAAGAATTATTGCTGTTCGAAAGGGCGGAATCTTCTCGTTCTTTATGTTTGCCTACAGCACTGAGGTCCGAACGCCGAAAATGCGTGCACAAGGCCTGTTGGGCGAGCAAACAGTTGTCATATTGGGCCCCGACCGCCGAACGTGATGTGACTGCCGGTCCCAGGGATGTGACAGAAACAAACATTGATGACATCTGTTGGTCGAGATCCAAGGCGATTGGGTTCACGATGCAAGGATTGGGCCACACCGCCTGCCCGACTTCCTTTTGCCTAGCAAGGGGGGGAAGTTGCTTTTCCCAAGGGTGCGCTTCACTTTGCGGACTCGCGGAAGTAGGCACATCTTGCCCGATCCATGGTCATGGGATTCTGCCAAAAAGCAAACACCTTTTATATTGGCACTAACTCACTCTGGTAATGGCAGCCGTCGGTAAACTTACTCTAGACACTAATTTTTGCGAGACAGTTGAGATCCTTTCCCAGGAACCTGGTTCGAAAGGTGTTCGAATCATGAGATTGTCCCGGAGTTGTCGGCGCAGTTGAAAACCTTCGAAATCAAGCCCGATGCATACGCGTCCTTGATAGACACGGCTACACTATATCTGTGGCCTACTTAGTTTTTGTTCTTTAGGAAAGGAATATGATATACTTACGTTCCGGCGACCACCATGAACAGGCCCACAAGGACGATGAAAACGTGAAACCCGTACATTGCTTTCTTTGATGCACCTCCCTTTCTGTACGACGAGAAATCCTGCATCCACAACAAAGCCGGAAAGATGAGACTGAAGGGAGCAAAGCAGAGAGCTCCCGCGAGTCCGAGGAGATAGTTGAGGATTGGGACGGCTTCTGCGACGATGAACGCCAGAATTCCGAGCATCATGTTGCTGCCAATCCAGCTTGTCCAGTGGATGACGGTGTTTGCCTGGAGATGCTGCGAATCTCTCAGGATGCGCACAAAGAGGTATTTAGCCGCCACATGTTGGTAAATACCCACGCCGATAATCAGACCAGGAAGCGCAACACCATACGAGATCTTCTTGAACAAAGGGCCAGCGCTTCCAAAAGCGGGAGTCGCAAGCCAAACACCACACCACCGGTAAATAACCAGTGAGAATGAGAGATACATCGCCAAAACAAGAACACCAGTCACCAAAGCAGCCTTTCTATACTGATCCGGACGACGCATCTCCGAGATGATTGGGAGATACATGGAAGAGCCACTGTTGCTGATGAAAATGTTTGCACTTGCGGTGATACCAGCAACAAACGTTGGGTGGGCAATCGCCGTCCAGCCGAGGTCGAAATCGCCGGGAGGAGCGACGGCAGGTCGATCTTGTTGTGTAACAGCAACAACGAAGATGAATACGGCGATGAAGAAGGTGGCGAATCCGAACCAGGTGAGCCAGCCCAGCCGGCTGAATGTGCGCACTGCGGAGAACATAGTGATCAGGATTGCGCCCACCAAGGTGAAGATGACGGTGCATGCTCCGTGATTGGACAGGGCATTGAACGCTGTCGAAATCGAGACAATACCCGCTGCAGAAATGAGGACTTGGGCGACGAGAATTTGCAATCCGACAAGTTCCTTGCCGACGCGGCCCCAGAGGCGACCGCACATGTCAGCCAAAGCTATGTATAATCGTCAGTAACTGCCTCCTTTCTAGAGTGAAGGCAACAATTGACATACTATGACACTCGGGATGGCGGTTGCGGAATTCGCCCAGGATAACGGCGGTATCTAGTTATGTCATTAGCATTGTTGTCGCTGACTTCAAATCTGACGAGACCAACAAGTGTTGAGGACATGCCATCCGACGAGAGAAAGAGCACCGCCGACAGCACCAAGAGTGGCGAAAGCTCCGGGTACGCTCAAAATGCTCATGGCGAACTGGATCTTGAGGAACATGATCGTGGCGCTCTGCCAGCTGACCGTGCGGAACTGGACGCCATCTTCAGTATCCTTGAAGACCTCGTGCGTTGCCAAGGCTTGTTCCTTGAGCGAGGATAGTTCGTTGTGAACCGATGGCGGCCTGATCTTGTCGTCGTTCACTCTGGAAGGTATGGCACTACCAGTATTGACATTGTGGGTGGTCATTCTGGCGGTCTGGTATCGGTGATGCGATGGAAACGCTGCCGGGGCTTCATGTGCGGAGGGTCGGCTTCGCGGGTCCTATTAAATGCTCCATCGTCGGCACATCGGAGGACTACCTTATCTGAATTTATCAACTCTTCCCCATGTCTTTATCATGATGCTAGCCCTTGAACAGTTAAGTGTAGCACCCGTTTGATGCGCACCCTGGCCGAGATAAGGGTAGCTTCGCGGAGATAATCCATGAAAATGCAGACAGTGTGGTCGCAAGTCGGGCACCGTCTTACATGCCGACTCAATTCCGACACCCATCACCACATAACAACATGCTACGCTGCGGTTGTGGACCATATCCGGCTGCCAATAAAACAGAATATCACGACGATTGCTCTCAATTCAGAGGAGAATTGCAATTCTTATCAGACGCTAAAAGGATGCTAATGCATGCGAAGTGTTGTCCCGGCATTTCGGTACCCAATGTCCAGCCTGGCGGATGTCCCAGACATCCAAGCTTCGATTCGCTTTGTCTTGCAGTCCCATACGGGGGAATGGACCCCTAACCGACAGTATTCCGTTGAGATTACCCGGGCCACAACTTCCTCGAATCACTCCATACGAAAGAGGTACGTGACGATGAGAACGCCGATGCCCTGGTACGCGTAGAAAACGGAACAAAGATCATTGCAGTGTTGAATTATTCGTCATATCGGCTCAGTTGTGCCGGGCCATTGATACGACTTTACCGCTGCTGTAGCATCTACGTGACCAGGTTTGGACCCCTAACCCAATGTTCACTGGTTTTAGAGTTCACGTGGGACCCATGCGAATAGTAACATTCTCTTCAGCAACGTGCGGCGATGTTGTTTTACATGGTCGCGGGCGACTCTAAGCCGCGGAAGCAATTGAGCGAGTACTCTCTGTTCATGTTTTATTGTAAAACCTCTTGGTATGGAGGTTATCTGACCTTGCGTTTGTGAACAATGACATAGTACCTTATTTGCTCAAAGCTCAGCAGTGGCGGCTGTTTTTCGCTGCGTGCTTGACCATAGGAGCTCAGTTTTCCTATGTCCTCTTGAAGGGTCTCCATCGGCTCAACGATATTTGTGGTTGTATTGATTGAATGTGCAGGTGATTGATTATATACTCAGTCTGTTTAATGTAACACCGATGGTGCCCAAGTAATCAACATCACGGTGTTCCCACAGTGGTGGCACAAAACGTCGTCGGACAGTGCTCAGAATATATTCAACATCATGTGTGCTGTCAACTAGGTGAAATTTACTAAATACAACATCCTCCCTCATTCACAATTACCCAAAGGAAGCAAAAGCATGATGCGACACTGTTCACAGAGGCGTTGCCGCATCCGCTGACAGATGACAATCGATGGCAAAAATAGAACATGCGGCCAGTGTGGATTGAACACACGACCTTCAGATTGATTGAATGAAGTTTCTCGGGCTTGAAGTCCGCTTCAGTCTGACGCTCTCCCAACTGAGCTATGTCCGCCGCTGTTGTTCATGCACGGAGGTGAGTTCTACAGCGAGATGGATCGTTGCCCACTGTTTGGGTGGTTGAGAAGCAGTCTTAGTTTGGTCGGTGACGACGACGAATAGTGGGTTGGATCGGTTCCAGACGCAGGCTACGCCTTGTAGCAGTACAGATATCATGAGCACGAGGGGGTGAACTCGGGATGGTGTAGAAGGGAATAGGGCGCGATCTGTTCAGCTTGGTGGGCGCAAAAGACGCAAGCGCAAAGGGGACTTTGATTAGGTAGGTGTAGGTGACAGCCTGAGGAAGTCTTATGGGCAGTCATGCCTAGTGTAATAACCCAAGTCGATAATGGACTTCAAGGCATGGAGATGAAAGAGCCCAAGTGACCAATACCCGAATCTGTCCGAAGACTTTCCGGTCGATGTGCCTCATCCCATCATTGGGGTCATGCAATACTCTGGCTTTCTGCACGTGCAGTTCCCATGTGAAGTAGATGATGTCACGATGTGATCCAATTCCAAACTCCATTATCATTCATAAGCTCATGATGATGCTAGCAGACTACTACTTGTATGCAATCTTGAAGGTGGCCATTGCTATCCGTAAATCTTCACAAAAATCGCTTGGATAATATCAAACTGGTGAGGGTTCAATGGGAGCAACATAGAGCTCGTCGTAAGGTCCAAATGGCGCTTAACACTGCACTGCAGCCCAAGCTTCCTTTTCGAAGTCAGGCCTGAAATGCCATGGGGCAACCCCTAGCTTGACTAATTCTCTCTCCCGTGCGCTCCATGTACTCTTTGCCTTTGCATCTCTGGGCGTCAGGGCCCACTTCTGGGATGGTGTATCCGTCCGGATAGTACTTAGACCCCTCATCCCCAGGTAAGTGTCCACCAATTAGTCTAGTGTAGAGGGCAGAAGGACTCCATCGCCACCAGAAGCCCGGCTTGACGTAGTAGGGGTGTGCGAGGTAGTTTGGCAAGTACATTCGGCCTGTCTTCTTGTCCACATCTTGGATCATGGGGTTGGTCCACCATTTTGGTCGTGGTAAACAGAAGTACTTGAGGAAGTTGCGTCTGAAAGCGACTAGGTTTTTGAAGATGAATAAATCCAACTTGCTTGGATTTTCGTATCTAAAGCCATGATGGATCAGCAATTTAGTCCACCCAAGACATTAGTCGGTCGCGCTACTCACCCCATGGCTTGTCGGAGTACGGGTTCCATCAGGCAACGCAACTGCCTCAACACGAAGTTATGCGTAAACTTGGGAAAGTCCATCAGGAGCAGAGTAATATTCGCATGTGCCAGCTTTTCGTTCGAGACAGCGTGGACCATGTGGTGCTCCTGATACTCCAAGCACCACTTTTGAAGCGCTTCCAGCCAGGCCAAGGCATCATCCTTTTGGCTCATGTGGGGAGCTAAACACTCATAGGAGATGCCCATCTCGTTGCCCAGATCTTTCCAAAAGATAGCCAAGGCATTCTTCTCGAACATGGTCAGGTCTCTCCATTCGTATAGTGCGGTCCAGCGCATAGGTTCGAGGACAAAGAGGCTGAGAGTGTAGAGCATGTCATCGTTGGATATCTTCCCAGCCTCTCGCCAGCGGCTATGGAGGAAGTTGACGCGAGAGATTGCCTCTATGTTGCGTCGGGAGTCTGGTGTGTTGTAGATGATTTCGTACATTAAAACTCCGGTGTCTGTCCGTCGTTTCGATGCTGTGCGATCTCCTGAAAGCTGGCTGGTAGCTACCAAAAGTTTGGAGATCGTTGGGATTCCATATGTCTGCGGATAGTTTAGCTTCCTAGCTTCATAGCCTATAGGTACTCTGGGATCGTTTCT
Organism: Colletotrichum salicis; assembly: GCA_001563125.1. Lineage (NCBI taxonomy): Eukaryota > Fungi > Ascomycota > Sordariomycetes > Glomerellales > Glomerellaceae > Colletotrichum > Colletotrichum salicis. The sequence goes on from JFFI01002019.1 coordinate 8,564, forward strand.
CGCTTCTGGACTAACCTTGAAGAGTGCGAAAGACACGGATGTGTAGAATGTTATGGGAAATTCCCCTTTCGACAGCTCACGCAATATTGACGCTGCGTCTGATAATGGCATCGAAGCCATTTCTTCTCGTGTTTTGTACTGGGGAAATCTCCGCTGGAAGCCATCACGGCGGCGATATCGTAAGGCCCGAATTACCAGAGCGTAAAAGGCGATTGCCGCAATCACCGGTAAAAAGTACATGGTGGATATTTTTCTAACTCGCAGATGAAGAATGAGAAGGATGAGAAAATGGATGTCTGGCAAGCGAAGACGACGGAACGAATGGCCTTTGTTTTATCATTCTCTAAGGATCATGCAGTGCGACTTTGGCAAGTAGTTTCCACGTTTCCCCAGACAATGCTGTTCATTTAGCCCATCTTCTCGTTTCTTTGACCCCTGGCCCTCGGATGACGCCCCAAAGACGGACGCCTTCTTTTGACATCAACCATCCGAGTCGACTTACACGTGGGATGCGGGGGTGTCTCAGAAGCACCAATCATCAAATTGGGTAAAATTCATGCAGCAGTGCAGATCTGCCGGGATGGGGGCGTTCTTTAGTGCAATTGGCGCAAGCCAAGAAATTTAGAATAGCAGTTAACGGGGCTAAATCTGACCAAAACCCGGAACCCGTCGGGCTTCCGGGCGCGATAACCAGACGAAGTTGGGGCTGAATCAAGTTAGCTGGGCAGTTGGAGTCATACAATTCGACTCAGACCTGATTGGATTGGTAGGCTCTGTACTCCAGGTCGTCGGAAAGGGCAATTCCCAAGCAATCTGGTCACACACACTGGCCAGACGCCAATCCCTCTAGCACTGGGACCGTCCCTGGATGACAGCTGATAGCCTCCCCGGAAAGCAAGTTTCCTCAATTTGCCCAGTGAACACGGCCAAGAGAAATGCAGATGACGGTGTTCTGATTTGCCGACAAAAGATGAAGGTCGCGGCGTGACTGCGTGCTTCGTTGTCAGTTTGATTCAACAATGGAAGCTTCGACAGGCTTGGTCACGCGCAAGGACTGCATCTGGGAGGCATCCGTATCCGCTGGTCGCGGAGAAGGTTTCAATTAAGCTGATGGGGCATAATGATGAAACTGAGAGCTAAGTTGGCAGATCTTCGATCTCGGTAATGGCCCACCCACGTTGAAGCCGTTAATGACACCGGTAATTCGACTGTAGATTCAATCGGTGAATTCCCACATCCACCTTCTTGACTCGGTAGTGTCTGTAAGTCCGGGGTAGTATCTGTGCTACTGTAGTAAATGCCCCAAGTTTCCAATTTTGTGACAAGTAGACTGTGCAGGTAGAATCAAACTAAAAAAGAATTCTAACACTAGGAGGAGACGGTGCAATAGTCGTGCTTTGTTAGTGGACAATGATACGAACCCGATAATTTGCGTCGAGATGAAAGCAGTCTGCTGTATGCTGACGCACTGATAGATCTTCTGAGCGACGAAACAGGAGACCCATCAGCGCGCTGATGTGTAGGGCTGGCCGACGTAAGTGCCTAACATCAGCAACCAGCAAACCTTCCCAATTTTGCGAAAGTTATAACCCGAACTGACCATGATCTATTAACTACTTGAACTAAAGTCTCCAAATACTAGATCTTTTTCACTCAAAGTATTTCGAGCTCGAGTGGTACTGGGGTTTCCAGCCCGTAGTATCACTGGCTTGTGAGGCTTGAGAGAGATGGCAATACGTCGTATTCCATGAGCTATATTGGCCTCGTGATTATGTCCTCAACTTTCTCTCTTCTAGCTAAACTGACTCCTTTCTTCTCCCAATACTCTGGTGGAGTCCGAGTGCTACTTTTGATATAGAAAGTTGTGCAGTGTCGCGTTAATACCGACACCTTCTGAACGTTGATGGCGTTGATATTTGGAAAGAGTAGGAGCGTATTTGGTCGTATTTATACCACCGTTCATATATTTCTAGATTTAACCTCTAAATTTCAAATGAATTCACTAGAGAAGTAATCTTTACGTCGCCGTCACTTGTTTGTAGCCTGTAGGACGATTGATACTACCGATTTTCTTCTGGCAGACCTTCTGACGGATCATGCAGGTAGCGAGGTATATTCCAAGCCAAAAAGATCATTTAAGACATAAGGCAACGTGTTAGAATAAATATATTGTGACTGATAGACAGTTGATGCCCTCAATTGAACCAGTTCTCTGGCACTCGTTTGCGAAAACTATTCAACGTGCTGTGTACCAAGGGCAACCTTCTACTTGTGTTATGTTTAGCCGCTCGAACGACGCTAATCCCACAAACGAACAATGAGGAACGTTCCTCCATATGATTGTGAGACCGCTTATTAGGACAAATTCTGGAGAACAGCATGGCCTACGGGCCGTGAATTAATATATTGCTGACTATTTATTATAGCTCCCAAATTACATTATATTAGTTTGTCAAGAGACCGGTCTGCATCAGAACAGATTCAATTGGAGGCAGAGACTGTTTTATGTGAAATGCTAAGAGTCGTTAGTTTACACGAGTTCGCGACTTCGTAGCGAGTGAGACTCTAGGAAGGAAAGTCATGTGCCAACCTTGTTTCTTCCCCCTGTCCAGTAATGCTCCCAAAGTTCCAGATTCTTTTACGATCTTACCTCTAGGTATATCCAGTCTGTTCCAGCCCTGCTTATTGAATAGCCGGTTCGCCGAGCGGGCAGAGGTGATAACTAGCACCGCTGCCGACTAGATTATGTGACCAAACTGAACGGAAAGGTACATAGCGACAAGTATCTGACTTGTATCACAGCTATAATTACATAACCCGAGCCTACGGTAGAGAGGTTCGGCCCTCCATATATGCATTACCATTTCGTTGTTGAAATGACTATCGAAGAAATGATTGTGTACTATTAGTGGTCTCCTCTCTTTCCTATCAAATACGACAGACGCAAGGGGACTAATATGAAAATACCTAACCTTAGTACATGTAGTCTTTGCTAGGTGAAACAACACATTGGCTATTCCGCCTTTGCAGTGCTGGTAAATACCCGAAATAAAGATCATGAGTACCATTGGCTGCAGAAGGAATCATACGTCATCATGTTTCGTGACGGACTCGAATTTTAGGCTTGAGTAACAACAGTCGTATGCTTGCTCGGGACCAGCATCCCGCATAAGGCTGTAGCCGCTCTGTCTGGGTGCCAGCGAGGCTGTGGATGTCATCTGTGGATTCATGTGTATTCGACGCAACAAGTCTCCGTGGTAGAGCGTTATGGGCTACAAACCTCTCACAGAATTGACTTTGTGATTGTGATGATGGCCGTGGTGACTTGTGCGAGCAGCAACGCGTAAATCCCTTGCGAATAATCGAGTACCTGAGCGAATATCGAGGCTCTCTCAGTATAATCGATAACGATGACCAGAAACAGTCGCCTCTCGATTTCAAAAGCAGACTATACAGCCTTCGAAACCTTCAAGGTGCATCAAGCCGGTCGACATTCCAGGACTGGTCGAAGTCTAATGACTCATTGTTTGATCTCCATTACAGACATACCATGCCTTAAATATTTGGACTCTGGCTGATAATCTCGTCGACATATTCGAACATGACTTTTTGACCTGCCGAGAGCCTGTGTATTCTATTCATGCCCAGTTGTCACTACAGAGACGAGCCTTCATGTTGTCTTCAACTTCCCACGTTCCACCTACGATGATATGTCAGTAGCCGAAGCAATTTGCCTATAGTGTCCTCGGCATGCTAAACTTGATGAACTAGTGCGAAGACAGAGATACAGTGCATGTACATCGTATCAAAAGTAAGGGGTGGACAAACAATGTTGGAAACCCAGGACTAAGGGCCGCATAGGCTCGGGCATCGTCCGGAATGTGGGCTCACCAGTCAACGTTCTAGACCTAAAGCTGCCTTCCGTCTGCACAAGTCCCAAGAAACAACCGATAACTACAGCATCAGATTCCTTGGTCCAAATTTGTTAGTCTTTGTTGCGTGGACACCTGGGGACTTGTTTGTCCAGGGGCTGTACACGAATCCGTATCACCTGTCATGATCCAAAGGGAACTCACTAACACTTAACCTCACTCTTGGGCTGACTACAACTCAATGGTTAAGCCTCTTCAGACCAGTCCGCTTGAGATCACATATTCCATCTTCTATTTCACATGCCTTGATATCATACTCCAGATTTAGATGATTGCTTATGCGTAGCATCTGAATGACGCTCCAAATCTTGGGAGAGCTACTTTCAATCACCTTGGAAGTTGGGCAACAGCTTCGATGACGGTCGACACGCCATGAGTGAAACTTACAGGCTTGCCTCATATTTACAAAGACATCGATGAGCCTGTATGTTCAATTCCAATGCGAGGGAGAAACGGTCCGCCAATCCGCACGCCTGCGCAAAGCCGCATAGTCTCACCGAGACTCACGAGTCATTTGCTGGAGAGGAAGAGAGGGAAGTGCGAGCCGCCGCCTCCCCCTTGGCGCCCTCCCTAATGCCGGCCTGCCCGACTGCCTGCCGACCGCAGCACTGGCCCCATTTTGGCAGAGTCAAAAAACCGCTAGTGTGGGAGAGACCAGGTGTTCCAACCCGCGTTATATCCCCCACGAATCCACACATATCAAACCTGGAAACCTGGGGGCTCCATAGGCAGCGTGGTGTGAGAAGCGGCGTTTCTCGCAACCTCTTGAGTCCTAACAACTCGTGTCCAGGCCTGATCATCAACGTCATTGGCCCACTGCCGCGCTTGAAGTAACAGGGAGTTATGCGGGGGTTTCTCTCCGCAAGTAGGTGACATGGGCATTGGGCACACCAAACACCTGACGACCTAGCAGACTAGCTTCAGCTATCGAGCCATTTTTTATTCCTCCCGAAGTTCACGCGGATGCTGCCATTCCCCGGCCATCAAAGACCGAGCCGAGCAATATCTGTTACTTTGAACGCCAAGGAAGAAACGCAACCCCCTGGCACGCTATGCATCCCAGACAAAACGATATATAGCAACGACATGTCCCGGCTCTTTGGTGGAACCTCTGCTTGGGACATCACCATCTCGACCTTCCATCAAACTTCACATCCTCCAGAATGGGCCACGCAAAAGAAGCAAACGCCAAAGCCGTGGGTGCTGAACTGGCGGCCGTGCTACCAGACATTGGCCCCTGGTACAAGCAACCTCACATTCTCCGCCTCAACCTCTGCATCGCCTCCCTCATTATGTGTGCCTCAGCGAACGGATACGACGGCTCCATGATGAACGGCCTGCTCGCGCTGCCCCAGTGGCACGCCTTCATGGAGCAACCGACTGGCGCCTGGCTAGGCTTCGTCAACGCTGCCTACTCCCTCGGCAACGTCCTCGTGTACCCCGTCGCCGCGTGGGTATGCAACAAGTACGGCCGCAAGATGGGCATCTACGTCTCCTGGGCCAGTCTAGCCGCCGGGTCCGTCCTGCAGACCGCAGCACCTAACGACGTCGCCTTTGTTTGCGCCCGCTTTATCATCGGCTGTGCCTCTGGATTCTTCCTCTCGGCACCTTTGTTGATCACGGAAAACGCCTACCCTACGCACCGCGGGTTGGTCTCTGCTCTGTACAACTGCGGCTGGTACTTTGGTGCGGTTGTGGCCGCCTGGGCGACGTACGGCACCAGAAACCTCGACCACTGGGCGTGGAGACTGCCCTCTCTGTTGCAAGTCACTCTCCCCTTGCTCTCGATCCCCGGTCTGCTCCTCATCGGAGAGTCTCCTCGGTGGCTTGTATCAGTAGACCGAACCGACGAAGCGAGAGCCATCATTGCTCGAAACCATTCTGGCGGTGATATCCACTCACCTCTCGTCAACTTTGAGATGATGGAAATCGAAGACACTATCCGGGCCGAGAAGGAGGCACACTCGGAGACAAAGTGGTCGGATCTGTGGTCCACCCCTGGAAACCGACATCGTCTCTTCATCTCCGTCAGCTTGGGTGTCTTTGCACAATGGGTGAGTACTTTGACAGTGGTAAAAAAGACAGGATACTAATGTGACTCTAGTGCGGTGTTGGTGTCGTCAGTTACTATCTGGCCATGGTACTTGTAAGTGAACCCGTCAAGACACCCCTATCTCAGTGGACCCAAGTTCTGACATGTGGCATCCTAGTCCTCTGTCGGTATTACGTCTGTCGACGACCAAACTCTCATCTCCGCATGTATCCAAATCTGGAACCTCATATGCGCATCCACCGCCGCGATCATGGTCGATAGGGCCGGCCGACGAGGATTGTTCTTGGCTTCGGTAAGTTCTCCATCGTTGAATTGCGAGACCAAAGAGTATCGCTAACACAAAGACAGGGCACCATCATGTTGATCTCCTTCTCCATTGTCACCGGTCTCTCCGGCAGCTTCGCCAACACCGGCAACGCCCCAACCGGCACAGCAGTGATTCCCTTCCTCTTCATGTAAGACCCTCTCCAACTAAAGCCCAACACAGCCAACTAAACATTCCACAGCTTCTACCTCGGTTACGACATCGCCCTGACCCCACTAATGGTCTCCTACCCCGTCGAGATTTGGCCCTACCGCCTGCGCGCCAAGGGCCTCACGGTAGCCCTCATGGTGAGCATCGGCTGCGTCTTCTTCAACACTTTCGTCAACCCCATCGCCCTCGAGGCCATCGAATGGAAGTACTACTTTGTCTTCCTCGCCGTCCTCGTCATCATGCTCATCAGCGTCTGGTTCTACTACCCCGAGACGAGAGGCCGGACGCTCGAGAACATGGCGTACATCTTTGACGGCGAGTCTGCGGAGGTGGGCACGGGTAATGCCTCGAGCGCGCTAAAGGAGGCGGAGGCTTCCCATGTGGAGGTCACGCACAAGAGTTAGATTGTGGGGATGGGTGCACATGCATAGGTCTAGATTCATATGGGTCTACATGTACGGAGGAGTGGAAAGTCAGGCGTAGAATGAAGCTTAGTGCCAATCGAGATTTATTGAAGTTTGCCAGCGTAAGATACCAGGCCCTTCGAAAGTACTTGCCGGGGATGTTGAACATGGCCGGGGTGGTTGTCCGCGGAAAGTTTCCACATCTACGGGTCCGTTCCTTGACCCAGAGAACGGATTCTGAGATCACAGCACAACATGCCTACGGAGTAGTATGGTTCAATATATGGAATACTCCAGCTCAACAACGATTAGGAACTTGTTGCAACCATGTTCCAAATTGATGTTTCCCTACGCGAAAAGCCCTGCATCCATCCACTAGTCACTTGACTCTCCCCTTGCGGCATTTCATAAAGCAAGCTTGAATCTCGCTCACAGCCCCTATTAACAAGGATCTCCGCCTCAAAAGTCCATCCCCAGCCTCATCCCTGCCAACCCCATAACGGCATCCCAAGATCCCCCGCTGATTGGACGAAACTCCTCTTTCAGCCATCGGGATGGGTAACAATCCGGCGGCGGCTCTTAGCTTCGGCATCCCGCGCAGTGCCCGCCTCCATCAACACGCAATTCCGGAATCGAGGAGTCTGTTGGACGCGACAGGTTGTCCGACACTCCCCGAGCTGAGTTCTGCTAGTGTTCCGACACTCCCCGGACCAAACTAGCTCATCAAAAACCTCCTAATACGCGTTTTCTCCTGAGCCCATCGCCGGATCAGAAGAGACAGCCTTTGATCAAGGTGTGACTCGGTGACTCGGTGAGAGGGAACTGAACTTGCAGTGCTGAGCCTGCCAAGACCCGACCCATGCTCAAAAGAGTCCTGCTCCGCGTCACGCCAAGTTCCATGTGAGGCAGCTGCAACCGCCTTTTGTTGTTAAACGCATCACGTTTGCATAGGCTGGCTTGGGGATTGTAGAATGTATACCGACGTACAGAGTACAGCGGCGCTATGCTCGGCCTTGGTATGGAAATAGAGGGGAGATTGCAACTTCTAAGCTCGGCCAGGCGGGGCACAATTGTCTTCTTCACATCGCGTCAACCACGGCAGTTTCTCACCCAACTCTCGGAATTTCATACAGCGGAAGCCGCGGAAGTTCATCACCAGACATTCTTGAACACTGCAGCATTCACATCTCTGAAAGAATAACTAACAAGACCAGAAAACATCGTGCAGATCAAGCGACTCGTCGTCATCCGAATCATCCACAGCATCAGCCCGCCTGAAAAGCTTCAACACCCCCTTGTTACCACACACAGCCGCGACGTCGACCGCAGTCTTCCTGCTATTGTCCTCCAACATGGGATCCAGTCCCTTCGCCGTCAAAGTCTTGAACCGAAGAACGTGACCTTCCGCCGCAATGTGCACTGTCCCTCATTATCCAGCGCCCCGAAATCCTCGCCCGCCGCCTCGAACGCCGCGATCCCTTCCTCTTCGTCGTACGTCTCCGGGTCACGATTGTGCGTGTAGATGTCATGATGGTCGGCCCTGAACCCCGCGTAGTACGAGAACAGCGGCGTCTCCCCCCTCGAATTGCGAGCGTTGACATCACACCCGCGCTCGATGAGCGTATTGAATAGGGGCCGCATGGTGGAAATCCAGAGCATGCGAGAGAGAACGTGTAGGACAGTGTTGCCTTCGCTGTCTGAGATGAAGGGGTCCGCTCCGGCTCTGAGAAGTGCCTCAGCTGCGGTCGTACTCTTCTCTTAGAGAGCGCGGTGGACGGCCAGGTACAGCGGCGTCTTCCCATCCTCGTCTTTCTGGTCGATAATCGATGGCTGTTTCTCCAGCACATGCGCAAGTGAATTTTCGACAACTGGTGGTCGAACGAAGCGCTTCGAAGGAGGCCTGAGCGTGTGATGAAGTACGTTCTGCCTCTTGTTGTCTCGTGTTTCCACATCCGCGCCGAGGGAGACGAGATGGTGGAAGAGCGATACCTCCTTCGATGTCTTGGGATCCCAAGGATCTCCTGGCAGTAAGCTAAAGGGTACATCGGGACCCCGTTTAGAGGAGCAAGCAGCATGGAGAAGAGTTCGACCACTGCCATCTCGATGATTGGCGTTGATCCCCGGCAGCTTCAAGAAGGGATGCACAATGTGTCCACCGCTTATTAGCTGGTGCAGGACAACACAGTCCTCATGTAGGTGTGGCTCGACAGAGTAGTCTGGGTCTCCCGTAGTGTCGTACCCATCGGGTAGATCCCTGTCGCCAAAGCGACTTGTTGTTGTGTAAAAGCTTTCCTCTTGCCGCCGAGAGTAAATCTTTTGGTGGTAGCAGTCTTTCCCAGAGCATCTCACAAACGTAGCCAGCGGGTGAGCTCCATGAGATAAGAGGACCTCGATCAAGCTGAGGGCACTTGAGTGAAACTTCGTCCTTTCCTTCTGGTCATGTGCGTAAGCGTTTCTGCAAGCTTTCGCCGCAGCGCGATGTAAGGGGTACCACTCCGCGTCTGAGAGACCACTCAGGTCCCATTGACGATTCTGGGGTTTCCAGGGTACTTTGTCATTCTTCTCGAGCCGAATGTTGGCACCACCACCGGCAGACAAGAGAGCATCGAGCACTCCGGGCTGCATCTCGTTGATGGCACCAAAAATTGCATCGGCGTAAACTATCGCGCCGTGCTTGACCAAGAACCGAGTCAGATCGACATCGTAACGTGCATAAGAAAGACAGCTTCGACCCGTCTTATCCACAGCGTTAACGTCTGCTCCACTCAAGATCAAATGGTGAGCGGCGTCTTTATGGAACAGTCCGATGCCATCCTCTGTGCCCAAGGCCATATGGAGCGGCGTCTGCCCTCTGAAGTTCCTAATCTCCAGATCTGCACCCTTACTGATCAGGTACGGTAGAGCCTGAGCGACGTGCCACCAGTGGTAGCCTTTGGCAAGCGAGTGCAGGGCACTATCTTTCGCCATGCCAGTCTCGCTAGCCTTCTTGGATTTTCCGCACAGCTCATCGATGTCAACGCCGAAGTTCTCTACAAGAGGCCGGACCATATCGAAAACGAGAGCCTCTTGGTGGACTGCTTGTAACAAAAATGACTGGCGGTATTCGGTGCTGATGTAGTCGGACACATCGTGAGTCCATGGTTTGTTGTGGCCGAATCCAGGCAGTTTCTCATCGCCTGAAGCAACCCAAATGCCCTTTTCAACCTGTGCTTGAGCCACGAGCAAGCCAATGCGGTTGACAAGAGAAGTAAAACCCCCTCTAACGAGGGCTCCCAAGTTAGTAAGCCCATTCTGGTGAGGGGCCAGGAAGTCCACGCCCAGATTGAACAACTCTTCCATCACATCGTACTCGCGACGTCTAAGTCGCGTGATGAACAAAGTCTCGTTTGGTTTCCCTGGTACAACAACGCCAGGCTCACGGAGTGCCTTGTATATGGCGTCACGTCGGTGAGGGAGGAGCTTCTCGTCAAATGTAGACAATCTCTGTGCACTCTGTGTTATTACCTTGGAGTTCTTCAATGGCCGCGTCTTGATAGCATCTGATAAGCACTTCAGCGCATACTCTCGGCAGTCAGAAGTCGTGTCAGTCAAAGAACCGAATTGTGTGTCGTTCGTGCCCCAGAGATTTTGCTTGATCAGATCAGCACCGCGTTCAAGGATCATCTCTATGATCTCTTCGAGTCTTGCCGTGTCTTCGAGTGGATCGAGTGTGTCTCTGCCATTACGCCTACTACTCAGGTACGGGCGTGAGACGTCTTCCATCGTATGACCTCCACATGCCCCATTTTCATTGTCGTGGGGTAATCTCCTACGCCATAGCTCGAGCTCATCTTCGAATTTAGTAATTGCAGGCCGTAACTTCACCCCCTTCGCATTTGCTCCAGCGTCAAGCAACATCGAGACAACCTCTGGCCGCCCTGAGAGAGCAGCATAATACAGTGGTGTGCAGTCACATCCGCGGATGGATTTGTTGGCTGTAGCGTTGACTCCAGTGATTGGGCTAGTATTTGGCTCTTTCAGCCAGGCTCCTCTGTTTTCGGAACCGCCAAATGACTGACCCAAACCCCGCTTATGAAGAGCGTCAAGAAGCATGCCAACGATGTTAGCCTGCCGACATCTGGCGGCGAGGTGAAGCGGCGTCAGCCCTTCGTATGTCTCGATCGTAGGGTCCGCACCTGCGTCAAGAAGCTTCTTGGTGAGATACTCTGACACAGTTACGGCTAGATGTAACGGGGCTATTCCTTCCTTGTCGCGAACATTGATATCTTTTGTACGAGAAATGACCAGGCCCAAGTCGAGGAACATCTCCAACTATCTAGCATGTCCTTTGTTCTATATTCGGTGTTGAAACGCCAGCATAATCTGTGGAGTAAAGTGGTGCCCTGATAGTCTGTTTCATGAACGTCCAGACCCAGACTCATAAGGAAACCAAAGGTGGACGGACCTAACTCCGGTCGAACAAAAGAGGCATAGCCTGCCTGTGTCTTGATCACCTCATGTAGAAGGGTCCTCCCTTTAAAATCTCGAGCTTTTAAACATGACACCCCCTTTCAGGAGCTTCATGATCGTATCATGAAAGTCCTTTTTCGATCTGGAAGCTTGTCCTGAGATGGTCCGGAAGAGGAGTGTCGCGCCATTTTTGTCTCTTGCATTGGTATCTACGCCTGCTTGGATCATGACGTTCATCAAATCGAAAACCCCTGAGTTCTGTGAGAACATGACGTCCAGGGGCGTTTGTACGGATTTATTCCTCACATTCAGGTCTGCGCCAGCTCGTAAGACCGCTTCTATGATCTGAGGTTGTGAGCTGTAGGATTGCAAGGAAATGTGTAAAGGCCCATTGCCGTCATTATCAACGATGGTGCAATCGGCGCCGTACCCAATGAGCTTGAGGGTCACGCCGGTGTCGGAGCCACCAAGGGAGAGGAGAAGCGGCGTTTTCCCACTTGAAGTTGCCCTCCTGTTGATTTCGACCTGACCAACTTCTACAAGTAGAGACAGAGACTCAACCGACATATTCCCATGGAGGGCAGTGCAGCCTTCGTTATTAGCGACATTGACATCGACACCTGCATCGAGCAGGGTTCTCAGCCACACGGGATTGCCGCTCGTTACGTGCAGCAGAGAATTACCGGAAGGAGACCTATCGTGAACGTCGGCTCCCTTTTCGACGAATAAGTCTAGCAGACTCTTGAGCTTATCCGGCTCAGCTTTTGGAGCACTGCCTCTGTTTGACTGTTCGAGAGCGGGGTATAAAGGTGTAATTCCAACAATCCGGGGTTGATCGTTTTCTCCGTGAGGCAAGAACATTCTCCTGGCGCCCATCCCAGCAAACTCGTCATAAAACTCGCAACGTATTGTTGGATCGGCCTCCCCATTTAGGAGAAGCTCCATAGTCTTGATGTGTGTGCTCCGGCTTGCCATGAACAGAGGCGTCCCGCCGCAAACCTTATGGTTGATATCAACCCCAGGGTGTTGGAGAATCCGCCGTACCAAATCGTGTCGGCCTGCTCCAGCAGACCATGCAAGAGCCTGGTGAACCGATTCTTTATTCTTGAGGAAAGGCAGAAATGCCTCCACGGCCTCGATGTGCCCATTTTTGCAAGCATACTGTATACAACGTTAGCGGAAGAATGAAATTTTAGGGTATGCAAACATGCAGTTTGTAAAGACGTGATCACTGACCATCAGAGGAGTATGTCCCACTGAACGTGGTGCGTTTGCGCACCGACGTCCCGCATTCTCCATAGTCTTTTTCATTAAGGGGTCCACTCCAGCGCTCAGAAGGACGTTGACAACCTCTGAATGATTCTTCGAGGCGGCCTCATGCAAGGGCTTGCGACCACTCTTAGTCTCGTCCTGATCGGGATTCGCACCAGCGTCTATGAAGACCTGAACAACGTCGGCCATCCCATTCGAAGCAGCCCACCATAGGGGAGTCTTGCCGCGGACATCCACCGCATCTACATTAGTCTCGGGAGACGAAAGGGTGTCAGTCAGCGTTGAGTTGTTGCCTGCGTGTACCTTGCCTTGGTAAGCGGGTTAACCGAGGCGGCCGCCTGCCCTGAGCTGTCGGTTCCACCACAGCTGCCTGGTGGGATCGGCAACAATGGAAAGAACTGCCGGTCGTAGCCTTGCGAAATTGTCAGATACAGCGACCGCGGTAAGATGAAAACATTTTGATGGTTCACATTGGTTTATTATGCCGCAATGAGAAAGTTGAAGCACTCAATTGGCACATTGTTTAACGAAGATGCCAGAACTATTTTGATTTAATGTCTTGCCGTAGTAAGCATCACTGATAACTGAACCAGACCATTGAAACTGCCAATTGTGAGTTCTCTGCGACTGTAGCTGAACCGTGAGCTTTCCAAGAAAGTTTGAGAGGCGAATCAATAGAGCTGAAATTATATGAAGAGTGCGTGAGAACCGCATCATCGGCATGATAGGTCTTCTTCAGAGTCGCTAAAGGCAGAGACTGTTGAGAACACATGATGCCCGTAAAAAGGACTCAGTTTCGGGGCCCAAGGCTGATAGACTGGAATGAACGATTTTAATCAAGGAACTAGATGGCTCTCCCGACTTCATGTGAGCTCATTTGACACGAGCGCTAGCAGATTCAGGGGTTTAGTATGTTCCAGGTTGCTCGATGCGCAGGCTAGCTACAAGACGGTGAAGTCGACATAAGGTCGGGCGGCTTCCAACCAATACACCACTCACATGCCTTTGCCAAACTGGAACATGTATTGAGCACCCCGCAAGTTAAGCGCCATAACCGCGGAACCATGGATCTGACGTTCAGTGATGTGCGTCATCATTCTCGTGACAGCCCAGGGTGCTGGTTCAGACGGACTCATCCGAGACTAAAAAGTGTGGGATAGTTGTGTGGTCGCATCGCAGGAGCCGTGCTACCCAGGCTAAACCATCCATGTCAATTAAGGCATAAAGACCATACCTGCCATAGAATGGGATAGGGCTGAGAGCTTTCGGCCGATAATATCTGCAGTCCAGTGACACTCACAAGTTTGCCTGCAGCCCCTGACGCAGCTAGTTGGATGCGGGGATGTTTGCTTGCTGGGCACCAGATTGACAGGAAGTGACCCCAGACATCCACGTTGTTGGACCAACGGGTACTCACACGCGAACAATGATCTTTCGCCTGGGCTCAACATGACTGGGCGGCATGTGATAGTTAGATCGCTGCATGAAGAGGATGACGAATCCGTGGAGTAGGACCTTAGTGCCACGGGCCGGCACTTGAACTTACGACCTAGATTTCTTGCTAGAGCAGAGTCAACCCGATGTTCGATCTCATAATTTTTTTGACAAAAGCCGAGGATACACGCAGGGATCGCGGAGAGGAAGAGGAAACGAGATGTCTAGCTATCAGCTGACTGGATGATGGGAATCTTGATGATTTGGAATTTCGATGTTTCCCATTCAGGGTCTCGCAGGTCGGATCTGGGGCCCAAGCTCCTGGCTGGACTGGGGCTGTACGTACCGGACTCGGACATGATGCTCCGCCTCGTGATTTCCCGCCGTCTCATTGGTGGCCGACAGCAACGAGTACACCACGCTAAGTACCTTAGCTCTGTACTTACGTCATTGCCCAATCACTGCTGCCGTGCTTTGTCTACCGACTTACCATGACGGTGACGATTCTCAACGACACAGCATCAATCCAACCCAAATACAGCGACGAAACCCTTGCCCTGGTTGAGAGTAACCTGTCTATCAGCATCCTTCAAAGTGCATCGAAAAAAAGCAAGAGGCTTCAGCTGCAGCCATAGCACAAGATGATGTCCTTCTTCGGCTTCGGCCGCCCATCGCGCGAGGAACGCGAGCGCGAACCTCTACTGCCGCGCTACAACGACGACACAGCCTTACAGCAGCGCCTGCACGAGAAGCTACACACATACCAGATGCTTCGCGCCATCGGAAAGGGTTATATGCCATCCAATGAACAGCTCATCATCAACCTGCGCAGTCTACTGTCTGCTGACGTCCTCAACCCTGATACGCCCGACCTCAGCGACTCCGGACGAGCCTTGGTTCTCAACGTCAAGCTCTTGATCAAGCAACTCATAGAGCTACTACTGCATAAGAATGACAAGGACCAAATCCAAGACTTTATCTGGTATCTCACCAAGGCTCGTCTGTCAGTGGATGCATACGACATCGGTGCACGAGCATCCAAGGCGAAGGCAAGAGCCGACACTGTGGCAGGTGGGTCATCTCTTTTTAAATAACACGAGGAACCCCACGTTCCCTCCAACCTAGGAAAGAAAGTTTGTTCAGAGTTTAAACTGACAATTGCCAAGCTTACAAAAGCTTACAAACGGTTGGCTCCTTAATTTTAACCAACTCGGATTTCCGCCTTTTACTTTCGGATCTGAGCACCATTGGTCGAGAGGTCTTCCGCGACACTGCGTTCACCCTGTCGGACGTCTCGAAGCAGGCGGCCAAGGATATCGAACCCTCGAAAGAGGAGGAAGAAGCCGTCAAGCATCCCAATGGGGATTCGAAGCCTCCCCCGACTAAAGACAATTTTGAGGATGAGGTCGTTGACATCGCCAAGGTTGTCACCGATGGCGTCGCCCGTGTCGCTGACGAAGCGGGCCAGAGCCTGACGGAGCATGTCACTGGCGACGAACAAGAGACGCTAGTGCACAGGCTCAAGAGCACGATTGTCAACTTGCGTGAGAGAAAAGACTACTCTGACTCGGTATCGACTCTCTCATTACTCATCCGGCGATATTTGCTGGCCTATTCGCACGCAGTTTCCGATACCATCCAGGTTGCCCAAGAAGATATTGACACCAATCCAGAGGCTGATCGTGCACTCCACAACTTTTGGCTGTTCTTGACGTCCCTGGGTAGCCGCGAGCACTGGAATGATGTTGAGGCTCAGTTCAAGGCGGTCATGGAGCATGGCCGCAGCGACCCAGAGTTCGACAATCTTGTCAGACAGATCGGCAATCTGCTTCAGGACATACTGACGGACCCTGACTTCTTTGATCACGCCGAGGACCGCTTCAAGGAACTGAGAGCCAAGTCAAGACAGTTGACGTCCGAGTCCTCAATACGTGATGATCTTGATGCTTTGTTGGAAAAGGTCTACCTTGCTCTCAACTCTGTGCTCCAAGACACGGATATCAAGAAGGCCATGAATACCACAAGGCGAATTCTGCGGATTTTGTCACCTGCACATCAATACACCAACGGCGAATTGGTGGCGGACTCCATCAACGTCTTCATACCCATGGTAGTGCAGGCAATTCAGTACATTCCGATTCCTCGGGTGGAAGTATCAGTGCCGGCTATCGATCTTCTTTTGGAGAACCTTATTTTGGAACCGGGGCGCACCGTCAACAACAGCTCCTTCTTACCATTCAAGATCAATATTTCCACACAGAATGATGTCGAGATCCGCAAGGCCCGCTTTCGTACCACGTCTTCGGTGAAGACTCTCATGAGAATTACTGTATCAGGATTGTCGATTGCCGCCGAAGACCTCGGATATTGGCTGCGCCTCCACTCGGGAATATTGAGGTTGGCCGATGCTGGCATTGCGGGTTTTTACCTGGATGAGCGTGGAATCGATGTTGCCATCGATGTGGAGGTTGGAAAGGAGCGGCTTGAAGACATATTGACGCTGCACAATGTCCGCGTCCGCATCCACCATCTCAATTACAGCCTCCGAAAGAGCAAGTTCTCCTGGCTCGCTTGGCTACTCAAGCCTCTGATTCGGCCAACGGTCAAGGCCGCATTGGAAGCTCAGATTGCGGCCAGCATTGGCGAGCTGCTTCATTTCGCCAACAGAGAACTTCTTTTCGCACGCGAACGATTGAGGGCCACTCGTATTGCCGACCCGCAGGATATGTGGACGTTCCTCAAGGCCGTGGCGGCCAGACTGGTGCCTCCCGAGGACCCCGACCTTTACACCCGGGTGGGTGTCGCGCAGCCTGGACGCGGAGTGTTCAAGGGTGTATACGCCCCTGGCAGTCTCGTTAAAATGTGGAACGAAGAGGCTGCGCTGGCAGGCGACAGAGTGCACGAGTATCAGCGAGACGGGTGGCGCAATTCCATCTTTGATGTCGGGACAACAGGCACAACGCTTTAACGTTGCACCGAGTGCTGCGCGCGGGTAAAATGGCGCAGTCGCAGTCACCTTAGGGGAGCACAACGGTTGAGGCAGCCAAGCTTGAGAGCAAAACAAGAATAGGCACGGTATGGACTCGAAACTGCAAGATGAAATTTTTTTTTTCCAATGTATTTCTAGAGGCAATAACACATGCAGGGAGAAACAGGACCTAGGCGAAAATGGCAAGTCGTAATCCATGGCTACCTTACGAAACCACTATTTGCATGTGCGCTTGAGTATTGAAGATTCGGGTAAGATGATGGGGGTGCAGTGGCATTGACACACCATCCAAATCGAGGAGGTGCACTATCACGATATCGATGCCAAGCTTGCATGATGGATTCCTAGAGTGAAATCGCTCTCTTTTTGCTTCCGAAGTCGAAGGCGACGTGGCATTTCAAAGAAGGTTCGATTCATTAGCTTCCGTATCTAGAGTTTGCTGCCCAGTATCGCTACGAATATGGTACCCCGACCATCAGTAATCAACGAGTCAACAACGATAAGCCCGAGGCGCGTGGAAACCACGGACTCGAGTATAGTAGTTGGATCGAGTCATCCGAGCAGACGGAGTCTACCGATTATAGTGCGTACGATGACCTTGCAGCGCGGGACATTTTGCTGCGGTTCTCTCCCGAAATTCACGTACGGGCCACCCGAAATCTACGTGTGCTTGAAGTCGGGACGTCGCTTTTGCAGGAATGCGGTCATTCCTTCATTGAAATCGCCAAGGCTGAAAGTCGAGTAGTAAAGAGATTTCTCCATGGTCATCCCGGCATCAAGATGGCTATTCTCGACTGTAGCAGGGTTAGCGAGTCAGAACACGGGGTCCGCACAGGGGGCCCGCCCCCTCGATCCCTAAGTAGGATCCGGAGCCACCCTGTGTTAGCGGTCTTGGAGTCGGAGCCACCCACCTGTGAGAACGGCTTGCTTCGCGGTTTTGGTTACGGGGGCCGACATGATGGCGATGCGCTCAGCGAGTTTCATGGCAGCTGGCACGACCTCTTGACGAGGGAACACCTTGTTGACAACGCCGAGACGCTCAAACTCGGCTCCGCTGGCTGAGTCGCCGGTGAGGACGAACTCCATGGCCTACAGCTGGTCAGTTCTTCCGTTTCAAGGTGAGAGCGAAGATTTCGGCTGTTGAAGTCGGCGACCACGAGTCAACCGACTGGTTTTGGCTACTCACCTTGTGCTTGCCCAACGCACGAGCTAGACGCTGAGTGCCGCCCGCGCCTGGAATCGTTCCGATCTTGATTTCTGGGAGTCCGAACGAAGCATCTTCGGCGGCGTAGATCATGTCGCACTGGATCGTGAAGTGTGAGCCGTCTAGGCTCTACCTCGCAGAAACATGTGGGGGCAACTCTTGACTTACTGCTAAAGCGATCTCGCAACCACCGCCCAACTTGAGGCTCTCACATTAGCCTTGTTTATGTGAGACATGCGAGGCAACAGAGAACAAGAAACCAAGCACAGGTAGTCGGAGGCGGCTCCCACTTCCGACGGCACAACTTACTGCGAAACCAACTACAGCCGCGATGATGGGCTTGGAGAAGTTGGCAAAGGCGTCTGTGAGGTCCTTGAGAAAGGCGCGCTGGTGGGCCGCTGCCGTGGAAATCTGCACCAACTCGTTGAGATCCATCCCGGCTGCACCATACAACGGATTAGCCAACGCCGCGCCTCCATTAGATTAGATGAGAGGGGGGCCCGCCAGTGGGACCATGGTGCGGATTTTCATGACGTTTCAGGGACTTGGAAACAAGAACGACAGCGGACATCCTCCTGTGTATCAAGTCCGTGGGGAATCAGATGGAGTTGAGATGGCAGTTGCTTGGGCGGGAAATCATTGACTGCCGTGCGCGGCGCCAACGACGAGAGTGTGCAGATGCACGTGGAAGGGTGAAAGAAAAAGCAAGTGAAGCCGAGGAAGACGAGAAGAGGGTAGAGATCCGACGACGGGGGTAAGCTTGTTGCGCCCCCTCCAGACATGGTTTTCTGGAGCCAAACTTTGAAATCCGTCTCGACGGGTATGAGGAGAATTGCAAAACGTACCACAGAAAGGACCTTCTGGGCCACCGGTGACGACAACGGCGCGGACGGTATCCAGGGCATCGAGATGAGCCAGAGTCGAAACAAGTTCGCCGATCATGACCTGAGAGAAGGCATTTCTCTTGGCCGGACGGTCAAATCGGACGAGGGCGACGCCCTTGTCGGAGTCGACCGTCAACTTGAGAGTGGTGAGGTGCTCCATGATTTCTCGGGAGTCGGATGAGGTTACCGCAGGAATAGGACCACAAGAAGAAGAAAAAGAGTTTGGGGCTAGCGGATCACCGGAGTGCAACAACTGATTAAAAAACGTGGAAACTTGGAGGTAAGGCGAGGCGACTCAGGCGAGAGAGGGGCAGTGTTGGTGTTGATGGCTTGTTGAAGCAGCGTGCTCAACACATGGCAGAGAGACAAAAGAAGTCGTCGGATCTTTTCTTCTCCCGGAACCCTTTTTCTTCTTCGCCAGCAACAACATCGCCGCACTTTATTAGAGAGTGCCACCCTGTTATGACCGGATTCGGCCGAGGGGGGGAGTGTCGACCTGGAGTAGCGTCACATCTCGGCTGGGGGTGGGACTCGCAGTCGCAGAAAAGAACAAAACTGGCATGAGGGTCGTTCAAGGGAGAGGGGTGGGCGGCCAAACGGTCGACAAGCATCATGAGCCGCGGAAGCCAGGGTTGCCCCCGGGACGATGTGCAGACAGGGCACCATCCATGGCAGAAGCAAGGCACAACCCGCCCAGGCGCCTAGCTTCCCTTTCCTCCTCCTCCTCCTCCTCCTCCTCCACGATCGCGGCACGTAATGGATGGCACATGCCGACTGATTGACAACAACTTTGTCAGCCCCCCTGGACATATGCATCTTCAAGACGTCCGTCCTCCACTGCCGTGCCCCTTGTTACAGTCCACGGCAACGCCTGGCAAGGTGCTCCATCGACAAGACAGAAGGCGACAGCTGCCTTATTGGGCGGATCTGGTCCGGATTGACCTCCGTTCTTCCCGGATTTGGACGTCTCGTCCGGCATGGCCCCGCCGGACGGTCAGCGGTCCTGTTACCGCGGAATGGAGACGGTCGTTACGACAAAATTTCTGCCCACATCTAAAGGGTAGGAGGCGGATTCTCGACTGCTCCAGATGCTCCCTTGGCGACCTTGCCTGTCACAACGGAATATAGTCTCCCTCTACTCTTTCGCGCTTGCATCCATGGTTGAGGATCCGCTTCTCCGTACAGAAACTGCTTTGGTTCATCGAGGGACCCCGATCACATCCATATTCTTGCAAGGTTCCTTGTAAGTGACCCCGTCTTTGCCTACAATAGTTCATCACAGACTCGTCCGTTCTCCACACTATCTAAAACAAATGTCTGCATAGGAAGGAGCTGGAAGAAGCAAAGAGTCCAGCCCTGAGATCATTCATGGACCATGCCGTGGTCGACGGGGGGCTCTGGGAAATACGGAACCTTGTTTGAACACGGAGCTTGAGGCAATCTAGGCAGGTTTTTG
>JFFI01002020.1:0-13710 GCA_001563125.1 Colletotrichum salicis
GATATGTGGGCTGGTACATAGGGGGGGTAAAAAACTTATCCCTAACACCATAGTAGTCAACCTTTATGGCTCGGCACGTAGGGTTTAGTGATGGTACAAAGCCCCCGAAGGCCCCTTTCCTTTGGTCAGAACTTTTAATTTACGATCTGCCTCGTGAAGAAAGTCGGTGGCATTTGATTGAACCGTTGCCCTACCTGGCCTGTTATGCATTGCCAACAGTCATAAGTTATGAGATTGTGCATGTGAGTTCTCAACCATGGCAACTTGGGGTTTTCTTTCAACTTACGTCACTCACCTTACTGCTAGCAGTCGCTTACTGCGTCGAGGGAATGTCCCAGTTTCTTGGCATGATGCAGTCGTCTCTGCTACTTGCCCATATTTCTGAGGATAATATTGAAAAAAAGTTCGTGCTCCTCCGGAAGTAATGTATAGTTAAGTATCGAGTTTGGTATTCCCCAATCATAGATCATATGAGAAGATACACCCGTGGGTCGAGGTTTTACCAAAGACACACCCATTCTTCGGAGCCAAGTTTACAAAAGGAAGTCTCCACCCGACATAGCCAGTTCAAATTCGTAGTCCGGCTGGAACTCTAACCACACAGCCTCCGGCGTAGTCAATCGGTATATATACTCGGCTTCAGCATCAGGACAGATCTGCTTCCCAATCCCCGACGCTACAGCAGCCTCTGCAAGAAGCTGGATGCGACAGGAGTTCTCCATCAGGGTATACAGAAACGCCGCCTCATCAACCGTCTTCCCCGTCTTCAGTAGACCATGATTCTTCAAGATGGCACACCTGTTGTTGCCTAGAGCTGTGGCTATTCTTTCTCCTTCAGAGGCTTCGAAAGCAATGCCGCCAAACATTTCGTGGACGGCATGATCCTTGTAGAAGGTGCAAGCGTCTTGGTTGAGCATCTCCAGTGGTCTTCCGAAGGCCGACCACGCCTTGCCGTGGATACTGTGGAAGTGACACGCTGCATTGACGTCGGGTCGGGCTTCGTAACGGGCAGAGTGGATGTTGAAACCTGCGTTGTTGATGCAAGCCTACAAGAAGCGATGTTAGTTGGTTGACCCGCACATTCTGGTTTCGACGGAGGCACGATAATCTGGACTCACGTAATTTCAACCAATGATTTCTCCTTCCACGTTGACATGGAACATGTCGCTGACTTTCATCAGACCGAAATGACGAGCAAGGCCAGGAACATGAAGACATGGTGAGATAGCTGTACTCCAGGTCGCTAAGGATCGTGCAAAGTACGGGTTGATCCAAAAGGTATCAGGGTCAACCGGGTCACGAATAGAGATGTGACCAGCCGTGCCTTCGAGATATCCTTTGCGAGCAATGACTCGGAAGGCGCCGGCCATACGCTCCAGCATCCATTTGCGTTCTTGATAAGGATCCGAGAACTTGGGGATGCCTTAGATCGGGGCACTCTTGCCGATAGTTGCACCGGTTCCATCAATAGTCGATAAGCCGTCCATGTATGTGTCTTCAACTCTTGGGCGTAAGACTTCCTTCTCCCGGAACACACTTCTTGTCATCGAGGCTCGTGCTTGGATGGAGGGCATGATGGTGGTAGTCGTAGTCATCTTCAAGATATTTGAGGCAAATAACTTTACTCTTCCGTATGGAACTGTCGCGAGTTGTATGTGTAATTCGGCCAGAACTACCTCAGTCACAAAGAGATCGTAAGACAGACTGGGCTGGCCCGGATATCCGTCTGGGTTTCCAACGAGAGCGTCATCCCACACGCTCCGATCACCAATGCGACACCCCAGAATGTGCTCACGCACAAGCAGGGAGGCAAACCGACCAGACGGAATCATGCAAGTCATTTGCCACGCATACACCTGCGAGAGATCCCGATTCATTCCAGATACCTGGAACTATTAGTTCGGGCAGCTGACAGCGACGCCCTATCTTGACGCCATCTTCAGCCCGAATTGACTAAGGTGGATCCTGTCGGAGTCTCTTTCCCCACGACATGCTTGCGGGCGTTGTCTTATCGCATCGCAAACCAATGATTGACAACTTTGGAATTACTCAACACTTCATTCTTACATTCTGCTAGCTAATCTCTCGAACCACGTTGTTAGTCGTAAGCGAGGATGGTAGCCTTGAGTAGTGGAGATGAGACAGTCTTGAGATATCACCCTTTACCCATCTTGAGACATCATCCTTATACGGAAGGAAACGACGACGACAGGAACAGCTCTAGAGAGATGTAATGTGTTTGTTCATCGACTCTTCTTCACATTCGAATACAAATCAACGGCTCCCTCGGTTACAATGCTCTCCTTGTCAGTTCATCGGCTGGGGCTGGAACAGCACATCTCATCGCCACCGCGATCAACGGGATACATCTAAGAATACCTCTCTATACATCTCTGCATCCCCTCATTGATATCCATCATGTCTTCGACTTCCATCAGATCAACAACTGCTCCAACTCAAGATAACTGGGGCCGCGGTCTTGGCCTCTGCTCCGGTCAGCGGGAGCCCGAGTAGAATCTCTTGCAGCCATTCGATGCCATGCCGCAAGAGGTATCTAATCCGACCGTCTGGACGAAGGAAGAGCTGGATCGAGACACATGACGCTGGCTCTATCATTCCACCGAAGAGCAGATCAGGCACATCGTTGCTGCCGTCCACGAGATCGAAGCAGGAAGCCTTCAGCTCTCTGAAGCCAATGAGTCGACTTTCAAGCTCCCTAGCCCCTTTGCGGACTTCCTAGATCGGATTCGTGACCAACTGATCAACGGGATTGGCTTCTCTGTGCTTCGAGGCCTTCCCATCGACTCTTGGTCCGCTCGACAAGCCTCAATCGCATACCTCGGCATTGGTTCCTACATCGGCCGCCGCTTGAGCCAAAACCGGCGGGGACACATGCTGGGTCACATTAAAGACCTTGCAGAGGGCAAAGAGGTCAACGGCGAAGGCCGGATTTATCGCACGCAGAAAGCTCAGACGTACCATACGGACGAAAGCGACATCGTGGGCCTACTTTGCCTCCACCAAGCGATGGAAGGCGGGGAGTCACAGGTGGTCTCCAGTCACAACATCTACAACACCCTGACACGAGAAAAACCGGACATACTACGCCAACTATGCCTGCCACAATGGTTCTGCGATCGAAAGGGGGAAACGAGCGAGGGAGAGAAGGAGTGGATGCGCACGCCGGGCTATTATTCCTATAAGGGAAAGCTCAGCATGAAATGGGACCCTCACTATGTCGAAGCCCTTCAACGCTTCTGGGACACTGGGCTTCTTCCGCAGTACACGGATTCCCAGCGTGAGGCGATCCAGGTGATGGAGGAGATGTGCCGCCGATTATCTCTAGAGATGACGCTGCAGAAAGGTGACATTCAGTTTGTCGCTAACACTCATAATCTCCATGCGCGATCTGCGTACAAGGATGATAACGATGTTACGAAGAAACGTTGGTTACAGAGACTTTGGCTTGCTACCTCGAAAGAGGAGGGTGGATGGCCGTTACCATTTGCTGATTCTCAATATGCCAAAAGAGGAGGCGTCCAAGTTAATGAGACTCCTGAGTCGTATCCTACCGAGGCTGAGTAGGCGGTTGCTCTGCTGTTCTGCGAGTTCTACTCTCAAAAGAGTGAAGTACTAACTCGCGACGTCGAATTTTGATGTTATCCCGAAGTCGAGATCTTGGAAGTTTGGCACCAGTAGATACAAGTGTATAAATAAAGAACAGGTGAATCTAAGATTTTTCTCCTTCTACTCGTCTCTGCATGATATCCTCTTATCAATATTAGACGAAACTTTGCCTTTTAGTCTAATCCGGATGAGGTGGTCGCGATCATTAGTCACCGCGCTTCCAACAAGGTTTGACAACCGCACTGTGTTCGGAACACAGAATCGCGTAACTCTTGGCTTTGATCACGTCTATAGACAGTGCATAGCGGGGTAAGCTTTCCGTGATAACACTGTCTTCACCAAGAGTCCCTGCTTATCTCGACGCGGTCCAAAAGAGGTGTGGTGTTTTGCCGCAAACTCCCGGTATGCCATCTGCACCATGTCCAACTTCTCCTCACATCAATCAAAGTCTCTGGGTGCTGACCTTGCATTCGCGGGTGGGTATTACCCCGGAGTATTCACCGCAGGCGCCTTGATGAGGAGCCCGTCCGAGCCAGCCACCGGCGATCCGCTTCCGAGCATGACCCCACGATGCCGCCGCCTAAACCGGGACAGCGGTCGATGACCTTTACTGGGTACGTACGGTTCCTGCTCTGTTCCTTGAGTGTGGGAGAATGTCTCGGGCCACTTTGGCAGGGGGGGGGGGGCTGGGCTGACTTGTGCGCGATTCATTGGGCGACAACAGGTGCTGGACCTGCAAGAGGCGTAAGGTCAAGTGCGATGAGAGGGCCTCTGGCTGTGGGAATTGTGAGAAGATGAAGATTCCTTGTGAAGGTTATGGTATCAAGCTTCAGTGGATCAACGTTTCGAATCCGTTTCTCGAGCAGGAGAAGCCTGGTAGTAGCAGCAATGGCAGAGGGAGAATACGGATTGGTAAGATCATCATCCCATTACTTACCCTTTCTGCCCACACGTCTTGTTGTTAGTGGCTGACGCACGTTGGGTGCCCTATGTAGGCCGTAATACAGCGCCAGAGTATCAGATGAAAGACATTGACTCCTTCTTGGCATCCCTCGAAGAAGCACCAACCTCAAAGGGTATCATACAAGAAGGCCCTTTCGCTCTCTTTCAGGCCCACGACAGCAGTCATGAACCTGGCCAAGTTTATGACTTGGAAAGTCCGGATGTTGCAGCCTCTGACTGCTCATTGGCCAACAGTGCTCACCACAACTCAGAATCGACCGGGTCCCAGAAGGATCCAACAGCCTCTCCAATTTACACTGACTGCGCAAGCTCAAGTCCTTCTTTCTCCACGGCACGAGAGGACGGATCTCCAAATCAGGTTTGCTTCGATGTG
The DNA here is from genome assembly GCA_001563125.1 of Colletotrichum salicis. NCBI lineage: Eukaryota > Fungi > Ascomycota > Sordariomycetes > Glomerellales > Glomerellaceae > Colletotrichum > Colletotrichum salicis. The sequence continues at coordinate 4,964 of JFFI01002020.1, forward strand.
GAGCTCGTCAGAGCCTCGCAGGATGATCAAGCCACGCCAGAGTTCCAACTCCAAGAAGAGTTCAGCTCTACGCTAGGTGACATTGCGGGGCTATTGGAGGACTCAATCGAGCCATTGCCAATACATCCGCAAACTGATATTTCATATACGAGACTGTCGCGGCGGATGTCTACAAGCATATCAGGCGACGCAGTCATCGATAGACTTATGCACCACTACGTGGAAAACATCGCGAGTCTACTTCAACCGATTCCACACCCCCAGAATCCTTATCGAAAGCTTTACGTCCCGGCAGCTCTCCAGGCAATATCGGAATGGCTACCGAAAGCCAAGATGGCCACACCTACTGTTTCTTCCGTCATTTTCCACTCCCTCATAGCATCATCTGCCTTCCATCTCGGCAATTGTGGCCCCGAGCAGACGAAATATCTCACCCTCGGGTCACAGCATCGCCAAGTAGCGCTGCATTGTTTACAGTCCGCCATCAACCCCGCCATGGCAACATCGGAGTACAAGCTTCTCATGGTGGCCATGTTGTCAATGGTGACCATTAGCAATGTAGGTTCTCTTGTCAGCTCCCTCCTTGACGTGAAATGGATGCTAAGCCTCACCACGTAGTTCACGACAGGCAGTGATGCCGACTTTGTGGTCCACCTGCAAGGCACAAAACAGCTGCGGAAAACACGGCGCCGATGGAAAGTCGTCAGCAGAGCAACCCGGCAACTGAATGAGATTAGCGACTTCCTGTACCTCCTCACTCGCACAGTCTCATTCTCCTTCACACCAGGACCATGGCCGTCGGAGGACGCAGAGGATGTTGACGAACCAATCGCGTCGCAGGCGGAACCCGACAGCTGCTTTGGATACATGTACGGCATCACGCCCGCCATCGCTGTGGATATCGAGGAGACCTGCCGACTGGCGGAGTATCTTCTCTGGTATGAAGGCACTGAAGAGCCCATCCCAGAGGGACTACTCGAAGCCTGCGAGAGCCTTGGCGATCGACTATGCAATTGGTCTCTAGACCTCGAAGACGTCCGCCAAGCGATGAATCAGGATGCCGAAACCCTAGAAATCTTTCAACACCACGCGAATGCCTGGCATTTAGCTGCAGTCGTCTACTACCACCGACGCATCCAAAAGTGCCACAGCGAGAACCATCATCAGCTCCTAGCCGAAATCGCCGAACACATGCACGCCGTCGAGGACATTAAGACACGGTCGAAATCCACAAAGACCAACTTCATGGCCCCCATAACGTGGCCTGCCTTTGTAGCCTCGTGCGACGCCCGCGACCGCGAACATTGGGAGCACTGGTGGGAGAGGATCAAGTGCTACCGGGTTGCCAACAGCCGGACGCAGTGGAAGGTGGTCCAGCGTCTGTGGGAAAGACGGGATGAACTAGAGCAAGCGGGCGTTGGGACATTTGATTGGACCCAGGCGTTTAAGGACTTTGGGATTGCATTGTTTCCAATATGATCATTAGATTATGCTGGCGCAAGGTATGGGATGGAGGTTATTAGCGCTTTGATGATACTCCTTCAGACCTTTGAAATCCCTACATCGAATTCAGTCTGATTCACCTCGGCAACTCGTTGGATCAAAAGGCCGAGTTCTCCGGAACTATCGACTGTCCCCTTCTCTCGTCTTCCTCGGAGCCTAGATCTTGAGCCCGTTGAGTTACCCCAATGCAATGCAAGTCAACGGAACGCGGTGCCGCACGCAGCTAAGAGCTCACAGCTCCAGGCCGCGGGCCGAGCATCGTCCTCTCTCCCCGCATTCTCCAAGTGACATCACGACCACAACCAAGACAAACCAAGGAACAACCCAACTTTCTCCGCTCCGCCGATTCCCTCAACACATTAATCCATTTGATCTAAAGCAGATGCTACCCAATCCCATAACTTCCCTCCCATCGCCACGTGGGTCCGTTGTCAGTACGGCCAACGTTCCGCTCACCTTGGTCGAATTAAGCAACGCGGGGTAAACTCCCGCCCTCGGGCGTGGATATTTGACCTTTTTGGTGGGTTTCCGGAACGGAGAGTAGCCGTCCCCCATCCTTTCCATTGGACGTTTCAATCTGCCGAGCTTCTTCTCCGATGGGGCTTACACTCACACACACAACCCAGCCGCTGACGACGGGAACCTTTGGCAACCAGTTTGGGTAGTGTGGGTTGGGTCCGAACCACGGACAGATACCCGAAGGTTTATATTCAGGCCATAGGGCGCGAAAGGGAACCATGACCGCAAGCATTCCATGTGATCTTGCTCCGAAAACCGTCAGTTCACATCAACTTGACCACGCCTGACGCTTCAGTGAATGCTGGCTTCCGGCGATAGCTGCGTTACAAGCTCTACTTTGCGACTGTCAAGACCAACGAAGGAGCTGATTCGGCAACGCCACGATGGACTCCTCGTACGCTGCGCGCCACGAGAAACTTGAGGTTTCAGAGCTCGAAAATGGCGAGCAAGAGCCTGTCACAAAGAAGGGGGAGATTGAGCGAATTGATGCGATAGCCACGGCGCCAGGCACAACACTGGCTTCCTTTGCGCATCTGGACGAGAAGAAGATTCTGAGAAAGGTGGGGATTTCCCCCCATCCCATCGTCAATGAATGAAGAGGCTGACCTTTGGACTTTCAGATGGACGTTCGACTCATTCCGATGCTAGCTTTGCTCTATCTACTCTCATTCCTGGACCGCAAGTTCACACCCCGTCCTTCATTTCGAGGGTCCCGACTGACATCTCAATTAGGTGGAAACATCGGGAATGCCAAGATTGAAGGCCTCCAGGAAGATCTGGGAATGAGTGCTGATCAATACAACTGGTGCCTCACCGTCTTCTTCTTCACCTACGCCGCGTTCGAGGTCCCGAGCAATCTGCTACTGAAGAAGCTCCGTCCAAGCGTGTGGCTGCCGACCATCATGATTGCGTGGGGCATCGTCATGACCCTGATGGGGATCGTGAAGAACTATCACGGCCTGTTGATCGCCCGGATATTCCTTGGAGTGACGGAAGCCGGATTGTTCCCCGGTGTCGCGGTAAGTCACCCTTGTTGCGCCATATTTATCTTCTTCGTCGGCACGAGCGAGGGGTGGCTGATGTACAGACTAGTACTACTTGACAATGTGGTACTGTCGCCACGAGATCCAGCTCCGCCAAGCCATGTTCTTTTCAGCGGCTTCCATCGCCGGCGCTTTCAGCGGTCTCCTCGCGTTTGCAATCTCCAAGATGGACGGCATCGGCGGGCTAGAGGGGTGGCGCTGGATTTTCATCCTGGAGGGCATCGTGACCGTCCTCGTAGCGATCATGGCGTTCTTCGCCCTGCACGACTTTCCCGAGACGGCCAAGTTCTTGACCGAAGAAGAGCGGGCCTTCATTGTCTTCCGACTGAAATATCAGGGCCAGGTACAGGGAAAGCAGGAGAATCGCGTGCAGGTTGCCGAAGCGGAGGAGTTCAAGTGGAAATACGTCGTGGACGCGTTTACCGATTGGCAGATTTGGGTCAATATCTTTGTATACTGGGGTGTAAGACTCTCTCTTCGTCTGACCACTGTTATTTATGGACGGATACTGACACTGGCTTTCAGATCGTTTGCCCGCTCTATGGAATTAGCTTGTTCCTTCCAACCATTATCCGAAACCTGAACTACACGTCCAGCACAGCGCAGCTGATGACTGTACCGATCTACATCACGGCTGCGATCCTCGCCGTCATCGTGGCATATCTATCAGACAGAGTGGGCAAGAGAAGCCCGTTCATCATTGGATTCTTGTGCATGATGATTGTCGGATTCTCAATGTGAGTTACCTACGACATATGTCTCGAGAGAACCACACAGCTGACCAACTCACTACGCAGGTGTATATCCAGCTCAAACCCCAAGGTTGTCTATGGAGGCGTCTTCATAGCCGCTTGCGCCATCTACCCGGCCTTTCCAGGAGTCATCAGCTGGCTCTCCAACAATCTCTCCGGAAGCTATAAACGCAGCGCAGGAATGGCACTCCAAATTGGCGTGGGAAATCTCGGTGGTGTAAGATATTCCCGTCCCCAGAGACCACGTAAGAGTCGCCAAGAGCAGACGTGCTGACTTTGATTAGGCCATGGCGTCCAACTTTTACCGTCAAAAAGATGGCCCACGGTACATCCTGGGCCACGCCCTCGAGCTCGGATTCATATCGGTCGGTATCATCGCCGCGTTGATACTCATCTTCAGCTACATCAGCATTAACAAGAAGCGCGACCGGAAGATGGCTGCTGGAGAAGATAGTAAGTTTAGCGCGGAGGAGCTGTCAGGGCAGGGTGATCGAGCGGTCACTTTCCGGTACATGTGGTAGATTTTGTGTGGTGGACGCCTCAAAAACATGGTCGCCTACGCCATGGCCCTCAGAGAAATGAGAAATCCCAATTTGAATAGTGGAATGAAAGTCTCCGAAATGATGTCGATCTCATAGAGACGGGTGACGGCATCATGCAGGCTCTATGAGGCGGCTCAGCACATATCCTACAGGCGTTGTGTCCTTACCGGCTGCTCATACGATTACCAATATACCACATCTACATATCGGTTACAGAACATACCTATTGGTGCAGCAATGTTCGTTACAATGCTGCAGGATTGACTCGCGACATGACTGAATCCGGAGGGGCATTCGGAAGGGTCCGAGTGGGGCCGTAACGAGGGCCGGAGCTGGGCAGTACCGTATTCAGCCCGGGCGGATGATACGACAAGGGTTCTGCAGATGGACGTCGTACATGATATGGGCAGACAATATCTTGGAACGGCGATTATTTGTGGCGGAGCATCTCTGAGAAGGACAAAATTTCCCAAGGCTTTGTTCATCCCAACTTACACGTTGTGCTGACTCCCAGGCACCCTCACATCTTCCACTGTAAGTCTGCAACAACGCTCTCATTACGTGTTTTCTTCATCTCATCGGCTTCTCACTCAACTCCATCCTAATTGTCGTGTTTCAATCGAATTGACGTTGGAAATACTGTCCGAACACCGCAGGGGTGAATAGACGTACATACCCAGGCAGAAAAATCATGAATACATTGAGAGGTTCTTCAGACGCCCTAAGCGGAACATCTGGAGATGAGTGACCCAAGCAGTCGATCCACCGTGAACGACGAAATAGGTTAAATGTGCACATGCAAGGCGATCCCGCCGATATCATAATGAGTAATCTGCACGCCAAGTGGAACGTTGATCCTACCGCTTACTTGCTCTCCGGTATTTGCTCACGCAAACTGTCCCTCTAAGCGCACTAAGGTATGGTGGGCGGAACGCCGGGGTTCACAGGTGCGGGGCAACCGAATCCGTCCGTGTCACTTGCCCCCCGGACACGGCAGCCCGCAGCCCCGCGCCAACGCAACTTCCCCCGGTCAACACTCAACTTTCCGAACAACGTGGCCTGCTACCGTGTCCTCCGGACGCCGCTTCCTCCACTTCTCCAGATAGGTCTCACATCAGGCGTCGTGGTCTCTTGTCTCTGTCACTACGATAAATACCAGCTAGGTACCCGTCGTAGACGTCTGGCTCGAATCTCCCAAGAGTACATCTACTCCTTTCCCCTCCACCGTTCCTACAGACACCATGGCCGCAACTCTGGATTCCGTCCTCGCCAAATATACCGCCTCCAGCGACGACACAAATGACAAACTGCTAGGCGCCTCATTCATCGTCATCAACAAAGATGGTCAGACTTCTCCCAGCCCTCACAGCTCCCAATTCTAACCATAACTACAGAGACCCTATACAGCAACGCGGCAGGCCGCATTGACTTTCCCAACGAGGCCCGCCCCTGGGACCTCGACACGTTCACCTACGTCGCATCACTCACCAAGGCCATCACTTCCACCGCCGTCATGCAGCTCGTCCAGCAAGGCCGCTTACGTCTCGACGATGACATGCGCAAGATCGTGCCCGAGCTAGGAGACATGCAGATCCTACGCGGCTTCGATGACAACGAGAAGCCTATTCTGGAGGAAAACACCGCACCCATCACACTCAGGTACTAGAACGGTCAAAGTATTCTGAATATTCAAACCGCATCGTGTACTGACGTAAACCAACCCAGGATGCTTCTAACCCACACCGTCGGCCTGGGCTACGACTTGATGCCAGACCTCCTAAAATGGTCCAAATCCGTCGGCCGCACCGTGACAAACCTCTCTGGCACACTCGAAGGCTTCAAAACGCCCCTGTTCTTCGTCCCAGGGGAAGGGTGGTACTACGGTACGGCCATCGACTGGGCAGGCCAAGCCCTGGAGCGCGTCACGGGCACCACCCTAGGCACCTACCTCGCCGAGCACATCTTCGGTCCGCTCGGCATGAAGGACACGGGCTTCTGGCCGGAAAAGATGCCCCACGTCGCCGAGCGTACCGCCGCATTCCAAATCCGTGGCAGCGACGGATCGTCGCTCGTTCCGGGGTCTAGTCCGCGCAACGTCAGTCCCAACGCCGTTGACAGCGGCGGTGCGGGGCTTTGGACTACGGCGAGAGACTACAGCATCTTCCTCTCCGCATTGCTGAATAACACACTTGTGAAGAAGGAGACGACAGAGGAAATGTTCCGGCCGCAGCTTGACGAGCGACAGGCGCGACAATTCGAGAAGCTCACGGCTGAGTGGGGCGGTTCGTTGGCGGTGGAGTTTGAGCTGGATATGGAGCTTAATCACGGGCTGGTCGGGTGTATTAACATGCGTGATGTCCCGGGAAAGCGTAAGAAGGGGAGTTTGCAGTGGAGTGGCATGTGTAACAGTCACTGGTGGTTGGATCGGGAGACGGGTGTTGCTGGAGTTCTTCTGGTCCAGTCTCAGCCTCATGCTGATCCGGTGGTGACGAGGTTGTATAATGATTTGGAGAGGGCCGTTTACGGCGAGCTTCTCAAGACCACGTAGTCTTGTATTGCCAGGTGGACAACTAGGGTTGTGTGTGTATGTGTGTGTGTGTATGTGTGTGTGTGTGTATGTGTGTGTGTGTGTGTGCATGTGTGTGTGTGTGTGCGCGCGCGCGAGGACACAATGCCAACGGTACCTGTGATTCATGTTATGAGGCAGCCTCGTCGGGCATCTCCATAGACTCGAGTACATTCTCCAAAACCTTCCTGCACTGCCTCCTATAGCGATACGCCATGATCTGGTTCCTCGTCGCCTCAGCCTCCTCCATCTCAAACTCGGACTGATCAAGCCGTTCAAGCTCCTGCAGGACCTTGTGCTGGATAATACCGATGGTCTGGAACAGCAAAGGCTGCGTGGCCGCAGGAACCCGTCCCGTCAAGATCATTCTCAGCCTCTCCAGGTCTGCCTTGCTTCCATCATCGCCACCGTCACCGCACTCCGGCACCGGAATCATCTCGCTCCGCTGCTCAGCCGTCGTCTGCGCCAGAATGAGCTCCCACACCATGACATCCTGCACATGCCGAAACGGAGGCAAGATGGCGTCCCCATGGACATCGCTCAGCAGCTGTCCAGACCGAGCGGCCACTGAGCTCGGGTCAGACACGGGCCTCAGGGAAATCAGGTAATCCTTGGCCTTGTTGTTCCCGAATGCTGCCCCGGCGCCGCCGTCGCCGCCTTCGCCGCCTTTCTCCGCCGCGGTCTTGGCGCCACCACCGCGCTTCTGGACGTGGACGTAGTCGTTGTGCAAGACCTCCGATTCGGGGATGGTGAAGCCATATGCCAGCATGAGTTCGGCGTTCGTCTTGGTGGTGCCGTAATTGTTGAAGACTTGTGCGCCAGGGGCGTACGGATCCAGCGTGCGCAGGCCGACTGTAGCCTCGTCGCTCGCAGGAGCATCGTCAGACGTCTCCCACGCGATCCGGGCTGTCTGGCTATGGTTCCCCACGTCGAAAAGGGGCATCAGCAGGGAGAAATCATCAATGGCGCAACCGTCCGGCAGCGAGAGGGTGTGTTGCCTGTGGGCGGGGATAACGAGGGACGGGCGGAAGCTCCGACTGGTGAAGATGCAGTAGGCCCAGTTGTAGAGGAGGCGTGTATAGTCGTGCCTAGCGGGCCAGTCGCCAAAGGCGGCGAGGGCGTGCTTGTGTTCGGCCTTGAGGCGGGTTTTGATCTCGGCGATGGCGACGTGGGCGTTTGTGTCCTCGAGGAGCTCGACGTCGTCTGTGGGCCAGAGGGGCGGGAGGGCCCAGGCGGCGAGGTTTGTCGGCTGGGGGAGGGTTCTGATGTAGGGGTGCCAGAAGGAGGATGGACCGAGGAGGTATTGGTTGATGAGGTAGAAGCGGCTGATGACGTGGGGCGGGACGGATTCGAGGAACGAGGGAGGGAATGCTTGGGAGGAGGAGGAGGAGGAGGAGGAGGAGTCGTGATAGAAGCCTGGGTTGGGTGTGGTGGTGGCGTTGAGGTAGGAGAGGGTCAGGGCCAGGGGACAGGTGACGACGGTGTCGCCCGGGTTGACGCCGGCGCTGTCGGGGGAGACGCGGAAGGAGTTTCCGGTGTTGGGGTCGTTGTAGACCTCGACTGACGGATGGAGGGCGGCTCCGTTGGACTTTGCCCAGTTGACTAGCTCATCCATCGTGGCTGGCTGGGCTGGCTGTGTGTGCACGTGGAGAGGGTGGGTGAGTGGAGGTGTGAGTGAGTTAGTGAATTAAGTGTGAGGGTGAATATGAGTGAGTGTGAGGATGAGAACGAATGAGTCTGCGAGAGTGAAAGTGACAGTGATAGGGTGTGAGCTAAAATAGTCTCTTAACTTTTTTTTTTTTTTTTTTTTTTTTTTTTTTGG
>JFFI01002021.1:857-53571 GCA_001563125.1 Colletotrichum salicis
TCAAATTGCACGTGTTCATCGGCTGCTAGTGGAAGAGCGTTAGCCATCGGCAGGCAGCTTACTGCACTGACACGTACCGTCACGCAGCGTCCATGTCCTCACTGACACTTTAGCTGGTCGTCCAAACCTTGGACAGATCGGCTTGGGAGCTCGTCCAACTTCCTAATCCAAACCAGAAACTCCAGCCGTCGGAAGCAGTTTTAGGCGGTCTGGCGGACCGGGAGATCAAAGCTCGGCACCGGACTTGGCCTCAGCTCCCTGCACGCGCGGTTCCCACCCGCCTTACAACGAATGCATTGATGCGATGTTTATAGCCCCTCAATGCCCCTCTCAACGTGATCGTTCTCGTCAACTTTAACCAGGGTCTAATGTCAGCCTCATTATCCTTCTAAATCAGTCCAGGCGCTCTTGGCAGGACTGGATTCTATGTTTCCCCTCCCAGTGATTCGTTTCATGGATTGCTCCATCGTGCTGTCGTGTTGATTTACTTGTGTCGATCTAAAGGCCAAGACTTTTGAGACTTTAGGATCGGCGAAGATGAGGGATCCTCCAACCGAGGCTCATCTGGATAAAACCTGACAAACAAAACACTTCTTGTCAAACATTACAAACTTTCTATCTGTGAGCATGAGGTGGTATAGGGCGGGCAGACAGTTGAGTTTGGGTCAAAAGAGCCTCTTTGCGGGAGAGGCAGGATAAAGTCTAAACAAGTTATGCTTCCGCGCAGGAAGCGGGAAGTCAAGGCAAATGAGGGGGTTAACGTGTGAGCTACAATGTAGAAGTCTTATTCCAAGTTCTTCAATGACATTTCAATGGAAAGCTGAGAAATTAGCATGTTCAATGTTGCCTTTTGTGTAGCTGGAGTGCCGTTGATGCATGTGGGAATCATACTGATCCACAAAAGAGCAGTTCCTGACAGCGGTGATCATTAACCGTGCCATCGTTCCGAACGAAACGGAACATGGGACTCGAAGATCCACAATCACTAGGACGAGTCGACTTTTGCCGAGCCTCAAACAAAGAATCCCTGCCCTTCAGTCTCGATCAAGGCAGATGTTTCGTCAAAGATGGGATGAGTGGGAGGTCCGCGGGACTATTCTTAGGTGTGCCGCCAGCAGCACCACCAGAACAGACTTCGTCGCATATGAAATCTTGACTTCAGGACCTCCAGGTTCGTGGATCGTTCACGCACATGCATAAACAGTGCTGTTGGTTCAGTTGATGGATGCCGTGACTCCATGTCGTTTTCGGGGGATCGCATATTGGTCCCTCGCCGAACCCCTCTCCAAAGTCTCCATCGTCGTGCAGTCTTGGCCTTCGAGACTTCTTGTTGAAACTTGAGGGAGAAAGTCTATGTTGTTCTGGCTGGAGCATCTGGCCTCGTTGATGATGGACCATGTGTGCTGGACGTTCACATGAATGGGACGGCGTTGAAAGCAACATACTCTAGGTCCAGTCTTCTGCAGAGATCAGAGTAAGTGCTGCCTATAAATATTAGACTGAGAGCCGCTCCAATCTCACATCTTCTGGAGACAAGCAGTCTACGTTACTACGAATACTAGGACATCAATCAAGATTCGGCTAGCAATCTTCCAACATGCTCGTTCCGTCCATCGAGACCATCGTCACCCTTGGTGTTGTATTCTATGCAACCGTCGCACTTGCGGTTCCCAACATCCAGATGGGTGCTGATGTTCAAGACTTATCCCCGGTGAGTTGTTGAGCTGTCCGTCGAGTTGTGATAATACGTATGCTAACACATCTGCGTAACTAGAGGAACGAGGCTCTTGTGAGTTTCCTGCGACTCTGCCCTGCTCAAGTCCTCTACCGGTGCCCTGAGCTGACTAGTTTAATCATAGGAGCAGCCCGACTTTGATGCTGTTGCTGTAAGCTATGAACCAAGGCAAATGCAATGTTAGAACACCGACTAATTTCATCATTACAGGGACTCGGCGATACCATCGAGGCCCGTGGTGGTGGTGGCAAGCCACCTCCTCGCCGCCCCAATAACAACAACAATAACCGAAGGCCCAACGGAAGACCCAACGGGAGACCCAACGGAAGGCCCAGGCGCCCCCCAAAATAAAGAAAATGGGGGCATACATGGATCATGGCCCTGACTAGACCTCGCTCGGCGCGAACGCACTACGATTAGGGCTGGTCTCAATAAACGTTTCTAGTCAATGGTCTTGACAAATATGCCGCTATCATTCGATTGAAATCGAGAAAGGATAAGGTGGAGGAGGCAAGGTGGATTCTGTGTACATATACAACAAGAAAATGAAGAGAGTAACTCACCATTGGTGTATTGATAAAGATGCTCACGTACCTACTTGCTTTCCCAATACGGTATGATATAACATCCCACACTGATATTTTCCCTTCTAGTGACTAGCAGAACATGATTCCATGCCTGGGATGTTGCATGAAGCAGAAAATCTGTGGTTACATGACTGCGCTACCTTTCTACAATCGTGGACTATTCCCATCAGGATGTGTAAAAATGATGAACGTGAACATATCGCAACCGAACGTTGCTTCCATCCGAACACTGACCGCACTCTTATCCTTGTGTTCTGTCGCATATAGCCACCGAAGCTTGATCATCTCGATGACAACACAGATTTGACCCAGGCCCACGCTGACACACTGGCGAGTGTCCGCTACACCCGTAACATCCAAGGCCAGTCACACATTCGCCTCTGCCAGGATCGCAAGGGTCTCCTTGTCCTCTCGCTCTCTTTCGAAGCCATGGTTGCTATGATACATCAGCGAACTGCGACTTCGAAGTTCGTGGAACTGAGTGACAGGGCGAGGGTTCCTTACGGTCGGGTCTTCTACCCATGATGTGTGGTATTCTGCTCTGAGACTTGATTCTGACACGAGGATTTTGGCATCGGCTGTTGGTACGGCATAGATTTGGGTGATTGCGACAACGAAGAAAATTAGAGTTGAGAAGGCCTTCATTTCTCGGGAATTTTGTGATAAGCCTATGGCTGAAAGAAGCCAAGTCGTTGCTCCGATAATGAACAATATCGAGAGAAATTCAGTGCTGTTGGTTGTTCGCAGATTATGGTGAGCTCTGTCTCAGCACTGTAACCTAACGGAAGCTGAAGTTATATAGCCACACGCTCAAGCCTCGAGTGAGTATGTATGACGAGGTTTTGCCTCAAGTCACAGTGTGCGTCGTCCGAACTACTCTCTTGCAGCCCATCACTTACCAACGGCGCAATATTAGAATGCCATTAGATGTGGAGTTATAATCATGACCGATTGGTCGTCGCATGAGCATTGACATTGTCTTTGTCGGGAACTACCAGACACTCTCCCCGGTCTCAACTCGCGAAACGCGAATTTTACGTCTGGGCAGCGGCGCGTACTCAAAGCTGAACGGAATGATCCAAATCTTAACTTTTTCTGTCCAATTTTCTGCCTCTGACTGCTTGCTTATGGGAAATGTGAAGCTCGGTGGAGAAGAGGCGTCAAAAGGTTACAGTGAATCTCGACCGAGTGGCTCGAAGGCAGTGGCAGCCCTGAGCTGTGTGGAAGCTATGAAGACATAATCGACAGGGCCAAACCCTTGTTTGGTAAGATAACAACCAAAATGTGTCTGCATGCAAGCTGGTAGGGCGCAGAAGCATCATGCTTACTGCTAGTAATCCCCCGTCGGCGATCAAAAGTTTAGGTGACGCGCACATCAGCCGAAAGCTCGACGGCGATGCCCAAAGCCACCGCCTCGATATCGTCGGCAACCGATAAAGGAAGAGATGGCAGTGCTCGGACTTTGCAATCGCGTTTGTCCCCGGCGATACTGTCAGAGACAATAATACAATTATCCAGCACCTACCTAGACTAGCCTCGAGTTCGTAGCAGATTACAAATTCAGTATCTTTCTTTGCCATGTGCGACCTTGTCTATGCCTTCAATGAGCCATATACACCACGGAGATCCCATCTTTTCAGGGTAGAATCAGCCAAAAATGAAGAGTATGAGTGCACAAACCACAACAATGATTTAGCGCATACAACTAACGTTTGCAAGCTACCTACCTATGTGCGTTGAGTTTATCGGGTCATATACACCACATATGATTCATGTCATATTTCTCGGGAAGAGTTGACAGATTCTTACAACGTCGAAGCCAAACGTCTCACCATTTTCCTCACTACCTAAGCAGGCACTTCAACATAGAAACTATCGTAATGCGGGGGCAACCCCCTGGTTGTACAAACCTCGAGCCCCAGTTGAGAAGCAAGAGAGCGGGTAGGTCTTGGGGTCATTCTATATTGAGGCCAACGATGCGGCCTTCATATCATAAAATTGGCTAAATGTTGATCCCGGATCTGGTATATATTTCCGGGCTTCGGAAATGACCAAACTTGCTCATTGCTAGAGGGCCTTGCATTCGGTCAAGTGTCATGAGTTATCGATGAGATGTCTGCAGAGTTTGAGAATGCTCCAAGTAAGGGGCAAGTTGTGGTGATATCAAAACTTTGGCGTGATTCGTAACATTATAGACGTCAATGATACTGCTCATTCCTGGGGAAAGACAATAACCCTGCCCCTGATGAATTGCTCTAGTTTTTGCACGTGCTGCCTTCACTCATCTTTGAGTCGCATAACATCAATCAATTGCGATCCCATCGAGCAATCCCACTGACATTCAACAAAATTGAGCGGTGCCGAAACGCTATTGAGCGAGCCAATAAGGCCAAGAAGTGAGCTGGATTAGCCAAGACGCCACCTAGAGCGGTGCTTATCTGCAAGTGAACCACGCCATGTGGTTTCTAGGTTCAAGAAGGAAGGTGAGCCGCATGATCGATCATCTATCACGACAGTCTACGGATCCTCCCGTTCATGTAGCAAAGAGGGGTAGAGCATCCCAGTCCCCGAGAATCGGCTATTTGCCCGGGGAACCTTTGTACTAAGATGATCTACGTCAGCCAATGTCGGCGGGATGGTCGTGCAGCATGCAAGTCATGGCCCCGAACCTCTAGAAACCCCGGGGTTGAAACAGCGTTTGATTGAATGGAACAGTACAAGGTGGCTTTTGGTGCCTTGGGTCCCGTCCCGGTGCCTTGGAACCGGAAGACTAGCCCTTGAAATATGAAAAAGCTTAGTTCTAGCACAGATCACATTAAACAGTGCACGCAGAATTTGAAGGCCTGCGCATGGCGTTTATTGAGGACAAGGAGCCAAGGGTGAGACTAAGCTAAGATATGGATACAGCACACGAATAGTTGAGGTCTAGTTTTCAATTTAGTCTGGGATAAGTTGATGGTATTTGCAAAATTTGTCTTGAGCTGGTAGTACTTCACTCTGCACTGAGACTCTAGAAGGAAAGTTCATCAATGGCAACAGATATCCTCCAGGAGTCTCAACAAACATGGGAGCCAGCAACCAAATCTTGTAAGAGCAGTTCAGTGGATGACGTGTTACTAGAAGCTTTATTGACATCCAACTCAAACATGCGCGTCCGACTATCATAACTCCAATCTGGGGTTGCGGAGGTTCAACAGGGCTTCAGCCTCCCAAGTCCCGCGGTTAACCAAGGATTCTCACCCGAACCTCAATTCAAGTGGAACTGAAAAGTGGGAATTGGGGGGAGAGGAGATGGCGGGGCGAAAAGACCCATCTGTTAGTCTATCCGTATCCAAATCCTTGCTTCGAGACAACCGTCCGGTTTTCGTGCTCGGTCACAGTCCGAATCCAAGACGCGGGGCGGTGTGGAGGGCGTGGAGGGCCGAGTGAAGGCCGACTCCGGAATCTTCCCCCAGGTATCCGTATTTTAGTCAAGAAAAAGTGCGGGATCTGGAAAACGCGGGGATTGGCCAGGTGACGTGTGGGAATGGCGAGATTGGTTTTCAATCTCTCGGAAGTAAAATGTGGTCGGAGTTAATGCTGACACGAAAGAAGTTGGTCATACGATACTTGGCAGAGTCGAACTTTTTCCTTCTCCACCGAAATCCCTTGCCCCTGGGTTTTCTTCTTCCTGGGGTTTGGAGGAATTACTCCAATTCTGCCCCCCTTTGCAACTTATTCTCGCGGCGTGCCCCATGGCTGGAATGCTCAACTTCTTAGGGCGGATTTCACTTTGGAGACTAGGATGGATTCGCGATAGTGGACAAGACGATTGGGTGTTCAATGGTGATTTGGCTTGATTCGCTGCTTGCGTTTCAATTCATTATGGCATTAATCCATTCTATCGACATAACTTAGAGTCTTGCCACACCCCGTGATTGACACGAGCCTCGAAAGGAATGGCAAGTTGAAGATTTTAATTTACAATCCGCTCTTTTGGGTATCAAACCGCACGGTTTCAGCTTCACATAATAACTCGTAGCGCTTAAACAAGGTATCTGAACCCCTTGCCCAACTTGTGCGAAGCCGCAGTCTCCTCCGTGTTGGTAGCATTGGCAGTGTCAGCCGTCTCGCTCTGCTCGAGCTCCTTGTTCAGCCTGTCAAGAATGACCTTGAAGATGTAGCAACCGACGATGGTAATACCGAACATGGCAGTAACGATGCCGTAGCTCTGGCGGAAACCGTTCTCCTTGAGGTTCCAGACGTACGATCCAGCGACGTTACCGAGCTGGGAGAAGGCGTTGATCATGGCGATGGCGACGGCACGCTTGGCGGGGGGACGCGGGAACGAGGAGGAGATCCAGGAGTAGAAGACGATGAAGCCGGCGTACGAGCTGGCCTGGAGGAAGAGGGCGACGTAGCGGGCGGCTACATTGAGGGTCGACATGGAGATGACGAAACCGACCAGGCCGACGCAAATGGGGCCGACGATGTGCCAGAAACGCTCCTGGGTGCGATCGGCGTGCCAGGCGTTGATGAGGGAGATGATGCAGGAGAAGGCCCAGGGAGGGGAGCTCATGAGCAGGGTGGGGACGTAGCCGAAGCCCAGGGTCTGGGTGAGGGTAGGGAAGAAGGCGTTGAACGAGAGACCGACGACGTAGGCGGTGAAGGTCAGCATCATGATGTAGATCTTGACGTCCTTGACAGCCATGATGAGACCGTCGAGAGGGCCCATGTCATCCGAGTCAGCGTCAGCCTCGCCGACATCCTCAGTCATGCGCAGCTGGGCGACGTAGAGCTCCTCCTCGGTGAAGCCGCGGGAGTTGGTAGGCAAGTCAGGAAGGATGAAGGCGGCGGAGATCGCGACACCCATGGTGACGGCACCCTCGATCCAGAAGAGCCAGCGCCAGGCAGCGTGGCCGAGAACGCCCTGCATGTTGGAAAGAACGCCGGCGCCAATGAGGGCGGAGAAGGCGTTGGAGATGAGATTACCGCAGAAGAGGATGGCGTTGCGGGTGGTGAGCTCGCGGCGGGTGTACCACTTTGACAGGATCATAAGGGCACCGGGCAGGAAAGCGGCCTCGATGAAGCCCAGGCAGAAACGGGTGGCGACCATGCCTCCGAAGTTCGTGGTGACGCCGGAGAGGGTGGAGATCATGCCCCAGATCAACATGGCGGCGGCGATGTACCAGGACGGGCGGGAGATCTTGTTGATGACCATGTTGGAGGGAATCTGCATGAGAATGTAGCCGACGTAGAGAATACTCAGGCAGGTGGCGTATTCATTGTTGTCCAGCTGCAGGTCATCTTGCAGACCGCGGAGGCGGGCAGCGGCGATGTTGTTTCTGTCGAGGTAGTCTGGGGGATTGCTACGTTAGCTTGTGACCGAGCGAGATGAGATCCCAGTGAGTGAAACGTACTCATGATGTAGATGAGCACGAACAGAGAGCATCGCATGTCAAGCTTGCGCTTCATGCTCTTCTCAACTGCTGCACGACGCTCAGGGCTCATAACCCGAAGCGCGTTGGGGTCGGTGTAGTTGTTCTCGACATTATCGACGTCGGCGCCCTTGAAGTCGGCGCCCTGAGTGATCTTGTCGTTCTGTGCCGAGTCCATCTTTACGACTGTCCTGTCGGATCACTACACGACTGAGGAGCGGTGGTGAAGAGGGAGACCGAGAGGGAGGAATGGGAGACGGAAGAAGGAATCAAGAGGTCGTCTGGATTGAACTCGAGATTAACTCGGGGAAGAGGACGATGGGAAAGCATTTAGTTATAAAGCGGTGGCAGGCTTCGGGCAAGTCCCGATCGTCGCGGGGAAACACTTAACCACCGCCCCTCAACAACATTTTTATGTGGGGTGAAACCTGCTTCACCCATCACATTAAGAGTATACACGCGTGAGAGGTAAGAGTTTTGGAAAATGGGCCGGGATCTGGTACGAGTCCCCAGTCCCCAATTCGGTTGCAATTCAGGATCTCGGCCCAGAATCGCGGCATGCGGCTGCTTGGAACACGAAAGTTGCTGCTTTGGACATGGAGCTTCTTCGGCCGCACCAGGATGACGTGGGGAGGATAAGCCCATCCATGGGGAAGTTCAGGTCGGGGTTAACGGGGGAGCGGGTGACTTGGACTCTTGGAGTGGTCAAGATTGACAACTAGAGAACCTCGAATAGAGAGCGCGCGCGCGATACACGGAGCTCGTTCTCGCCTCCGTCCGCGGGGAACGTCACCTTGCATCCCGGGGGGGACGAACCCGTCGAACCAGCTTCCAATTGCCCCATTGCCCCCAAAAGTCCGGGATTTGACGGTCAGCTGGAGTTCTGGAGGGCCCCGAAGCGGAATCTTTGAGATAATAGCGCTCCCCCAACTTTTTCTTGCCCATACTCCAGTCTCCAGCTTTCACCCCGAGGGGATCCCACAGTTTCTGCTCTTGGCTCTTGGCTTTGGTTGAAAGTGGGAGAGGAATCAAAAGTCGCGCGACTTTGGGGGTAAAATGTCTTTGATTCAAGGTAGGACCGAGGTTTCCACCGGATGGTCCCGCTAGCTGGCCGCCAATTCGTGACAAGTGCCGGTTGAGATCCATCGCCTTGCGTCTGGCTGGCGTTGGAAAAGACTCAAGCACTCAAGCATCTTTCTCCGCAGGCGTGGTAGGACGGGGATTGGGGGATGAGGAGAGGTACAAAGTGGGCATCGTGGGGAAAGGTCCGAATGGAATCGTCCAATGAACTCTTCACCGACTGAGCACGACTTGTCTCTTTACGGTTAAGACTGTCGGTGCTCTACTCCTTTTCCGGGATGTGTGACCGGCAAGGGTTGCGTTCGACCAACGACGGGGCGCGGAGTCTTGCGGAGTTCAAACAATAGTGACGTGAGCGAGCCCGTTTCGAAATGTTCGAAATCTCCTGCCCTTTCCGAGGTCTGCTGCCCAGATGCTGTCAAGACTTCAAAGCCCATGCAAAACACCAGGGGGAACATTAAGCAACCAAGCAACCACTAACTCACGTGGTCGCAAATCTTGTCTATATTCCTGAGGATGACGTTTC
Organism: Colletotrichum salicis; assembly: GCA_001563125.1. Classification (NCBI taxonomy): domain Eukaryota; kingdom Fungi; phylum Ascomycota; class Sordariomycetes; order Glomerellales; family Glomerellaceae; genus Colletotrichum; species Colletotrichum salicis. The sequence goes on from JFFI01002021.1 coordinate 10,203, forward strand.
AGTGCCATTTTCTCTGATACCACAAAACGTGGTTTCTGACCGAGGACTTGGTTGAGATCCTCGCCGCAACGTTGATCTCTGGTCTGGGCGCCTGGGGTAGCACAAGTGTTCCCCATGCACGTCAAAAGAAGATGTCGACCAGGAACTTGAGACGAGGGTGGCGTTTTGCCAAGATTGAAGTTTTTTTCTATCCCCAGTATATCCTTACAGAATGTCTTGAACGCCGTCCGCCGAGCTTGGCGTCCTTGGCCCGAACGCGAACTCATCACGAAGTGGTGCTCGCGATTATAAATCTTTTCCGCTTCTCCGAGCAAGTAGTATCCGTAGATGCTTGGGTAGCTTGCTTAATGCTACAAACCAGGCGGTCGTGCCGCCCCCCTTCTTACTGTTTCTGGTCCTCGCCCAGTATCTGGTTGGTGGCTTGAACAACCGCATCGGCTTAGACTGGGAACTTTGATTCAGTGCCGCGCCGGGCATAATGCCACTGGTCCGGCCAGAACCCCGTGTAGCATGTACCGTATCCGTAATATGATGAAAAAAGTCCGTTGCATCCGTTCACTAATATTCCCTCCAAGGGAACAATTGCAGAGCTTCCATGAGACATCATACATGAGATTCGTTTCGTTGGGGTGACATGCATCTACAAGTTGCGCCCTGCTCAAGAAAAGATACCAATTTTGCGCCATCTTAGTTGATTGACTATGCTGTGACTAGGTAGCATCATAGATTGTCTGTCTCCTAAGATGGAGAGAGTGGCTCAACGTCTCAAAGGCACACCCGATCCCCTGGCCGATACTGGGATCTGGGATTTGACATGGGTCTTGGTCTATTGAGGTAAACTCCATTCGCTAGTAGACACTCTAGAAAGACTCAATTTTGAGCCCACCAGCTCAATAGGTCTAAAGCTGGAGGCTAGAGCCTACGTCAGATAGGTTCAAGTTGTCTTTGCTCTTGCTAGTTTTCCCAGGACCTGCCCATTATTGCCAGCACAGCTGGTTCGCCAGCTAGCTGATTGTTGGGCTCGCAGTCTGCCTCGGGTACTTGAGTTGATGGTGCCTGTTTCCGGTATCAACGGCATAAGAGCTATGCTTTCGACTATGTCTCAAGAGCCAAGGTGGAAACAATGAACATTCCCACGGAAGTTCGAGTGACCCTAGACTCTGGTGTCGTGAACCTGATTGCAGGCTTGCAGCTAGATCGAACGGTTTACCGGAAGCCACCGTGCAGCTCTCAAATCGTCAAGTTCATCTTCCCTGATTCAGTGATCTTGTGCTCAGGACATCGTGGCACCCGAGTCTCCACTCATGAGCAACCTCTCAGCGGCTGCCTCATCGTCCTCGTCCGAATCATCATCGTCATCATCCCCGCCCATCAAGTCGATAACCAGAACAGAGCCCGAGTTGAGCGTGTCCAACTGGAAGCCAGCCTGCAAGACCTCAGAGGCATCGAAAATGCAACCGGCGACATCAAGGCTGATGTCGGCATCCTTCAGCGCCAAGCAGACAAGGCGAAAGTGCTCGTGGTGCTGATCCGTAGCATCTTCACCATCCTTATCGCCGCCAAAGATCAAGACAACGTTGCGGTGGCTGAAGCAGAAGGTGTCGTTGACTTCGGGACGAGAGACGTCTCTGAGAGTGGCCTCGAGCTTTGAGGGCTCGGTCTGGGCGTTGGCTGTGAGTCGTGTAAATATGCTGCCGTTGAGGATGGCTTTTGCTGTACTGGGCTTGGATGGCGAGAAGATTGTGACGTTTGGGGGTAGCGCCGGTGCGGCAGGTGCCGACGTAGAAGCCTTTGGGTCCATGGCCGATTTTGAAGTTTTTCTCGTGCAAGAAGTTACGTGCTGTAAGCTGTTGTCCGTGTTGTAGTTCAATGTCCGTTGCCCAGTCTGAGAAGCGAGGCAGGTACACTTCGACTAGGAGCGCCTGCAAAGTTTTCAGGGATGACTAATTTGAAAGGCGGAGAAAGTATGGGGTCACCGGGGCCGAAAAATACCGGAGGCGGTCCGATGTGGGTCTAGGGAGGCCGGTGAGGCAGACACGGCAGCAAGTGTATCGCTCTCGGTCTGCATCCTACAAAGAGATGAGGTAAATACAGCACCATTTGTTCAAACACAGTTGAACTTGAAATTGTTGTGAAGTGCTCTAGTCGCCGGAACCCTCTTCGAACTCGGCTTTTCCCAGTCCAGGTTGCCCTGAATGGAAATAATCAGCAGAGACACAATTGGCTTCCCTATTAAGTTCTGTCTGCTGACACGATGATGTCAAAACTTGACCAAATATTCAAGTGTTCCATCACAAGCGAAGCAGCAATAGAAGAATGTGGATATCATCATCTAATAGCATTTGCGAATTTTCTAGCGAATTTCGCCTTGGTGCCCAATCACTAGAAGTTTCTCACCGTGTCGTTAACTTCATTTAAATATCAAAATGGCAAATTCACAATTGAATTGAGCAGCATAACTGTGCAGTGATCGACAGATTGATGCAAAAAAGGGTCCTAATTAGTCTGGGGTCTGACGATCAGGCTGATTGTGATGTGTGTGATTGGACTGCGCCGTACCGTGTGAACATGATCCTTATGAACTTCCCACCACTACCGCCCGACAATCGCTCACCCAGCGTCATTCTCAGTGGCGCGAGCCATATTGAACCATTCTCATGACAGAGCCTGGCTTGAGGTGAGCATCTTTGGTTGGAAGGGCGACGAGTCAGAGCGACGTTCGGTGACTTGATCTTCAGCCAGCGAAAATCAAAGACCAGGCAGAAACTCCAGTGGGAGAAGCGATATTCATGATTAATTCTTCTTAGAAGCTTGAGATGACGTGGATGATGTCGGGCTTCCGCTTGTGACGTCGCAAGATAGTCCTCACTTCTCGACTTCTCATAGACTCCCTTGGCTCCAGTTCTCATGAGCATTTATATAAACCATCCAGATTCCACCCTTAATAAATGTCGAACATGATCAACAAAAGCACATCAAGATCCAAAGCAACCAAAACTCCCATTTTCAACCTAGCAACTCAATCTTGATTCAAATTCAAATAACCGAACTCTAAGAATTGTGGCGCCCAAGTAGGTCTTGCGCAACGGATCATGCCCAGCATACTTGGTGGGACTCACGCTGACCAACATAATCTTACAGCTCAAACAGACGCTTCTCTTTCTCGATTTCTCCTGCTTCCAAGGCAACGAAGCGAGTGTTAGCTCAGCGCTCAAATAACCGACGCTCATTTGATTCACAGGCGGGCTCATCGACGCTTGGATACGTGCCAGTCGTTGAAGTCGAAAGTTACCTAACTGCACCGGCTGTCCGCTAGTCAACCGCGAATCGCATTTAATTCGACGTCTTCTTGGTTAGCGTGGAAGAATGATTGTTGGAATATTGCGGATATTGCAGCACAAGAATGCAAGCTAGCTTGCTTCTTATGCTCGGCGAGTATCATATTTGCTGGATACCCAGGGCAGAACACTTAGGCGTACTAAAGGAAATAGTCAAACAGTCATGACGTTCAGGGCATCTCAAATAGTAGAATATTCAGTTTGGCTCCATAACTCAAACATGCAGTGAAAACAGCTGTCTCCAGCAGCCATTGCAGCATGCTTGTCGCGTTTGATTATATTCGATCTAATCAGTGATTGTACTATGGCTAATCGTCATATGTTCTTCTAACGCTCTATATCGAGATGAATTGCAATGAGACTGACGATTTCTTCTGCTGAGGCATCTGGTCCCAGACAGCCCAGAATATGCTGGTCCGGTCTCACTAAGACCGCGCTGCCCCGAGAGAATCCACCTTGTGATTCGAATAGTCTTCGGTGACTGTCGTAAGAAAAGCTGAAATCACTATCAGCGCCCCAAAGTTGGAGACGAGAATCCAACCCCTTTCCAAGGATTTCTTTGCAATGCTCAAATCGTTGGCTCCAGGCTGCGCGACATGGCGCAATGAGAGCAAAGGTACCCGCATTCGCCAGGTCAAGTGTGGAGAATCGTTGAGCCTCGATTCGCTCATTTGATAGCTCCTTCACATAGGATGTGTCGATAGGTTGCTGCAGAAGCTCGTATGAATCATTTGGTTTGGTAAATTTGATCCAGGCATGTGGTAATCTGGCTCCGATCTGGAACTTGGGTGTGAAATCCGACGCGTTCGCAGGTGGCCTCTTGTCGCCGTACACATAACCAATGTGAATTTCAAGCTGTGATGAATCTTGTGAGCGACCGTATAGAGGAACTTGGGGTTTCGACGGGCTTACATTGTCAAAGTGTTCACGTTGTCCCTCGACCTTTTCGGCTATCAAGTCCTGCTTGGCCGGGTCGTGGATGGCTTCATACATCCGTTTTCGGGCTTCGTCAAGGTCTTCTACATCCGCCGTTCCGATGGCCTTGAGGAATGAAAAGATTGACTTTCCATTTTTGACACTCTGGGCCGCTGCAATGACGGCAATGGGTCGTCTGTCAGTCTCATAAGTGTCGAGGATGCGTGGGTTTGCCCAACCCTGGTGCACCGCGGCAACCTTGTAAGCAAGGTTGTGCGCGTCTGCGAGCCCAGAGTTGAGGCCCAAGCCACCAGTTGGAGGAAACGAATGTGCAGCATCGCCAACTCTGTGCCGATCATTGTTAGTGCTAATGCATTGTTGACATACAGGGAAACTTGAGGATGCCACGTACAAGAACACGTTCCCACGACGATACTCCTTCGCCACCTTGCGACTCAAAACCCACGGTCTGAAACTCATAATCCGGATCGGTATATCTTGTCCTATCGCAGCCGAGACTGTGGCATGTGCGAGTTCTTCTGTCCATGATTCTACGGGGTGTCTCTTCGACTGGTTCAGACATTGTCAGCAAGCAAAGCGGCCATTGGAATCGCGAAAATGCTCAAACTCACATCGAAGTTGCTAATTAAAACTTGGTTTCCATCGAGATCATATGCGATGATGAAACCAGAGCAAGCAGGATCGGCTATCCAATGCAGCATACCAACGCCATTCTTTACGATTGGCCGAAGATTTGCATTGAAGTGTATCGTCATCATGGTCTCGTCTAAGACCTCTTTGTAAGCCCAACTGATTGACAAAAACAGCGACCGAAGACTCACATCCATCTTCTCCTTCAGTCTCAATCCCAAGAAATCGACGAACCTGGCTCTTTGCTCCATCGCAGCCAACAATGTGCCGCGAGTTTATTGTCCAACGACGTTTCGTGGCGCGCTCTTCAACAACGGTGGTCACCTTGTCACCTCGCTGCCGAGCAGTTAGTATTATCTCGCGCTTGGGGCTCCTGGAACCTCTGAATCTTGGTGATCTTACCTGCTCACACGATACGAAACCAACACCCTTGCGAATCTCAACATTCGGGTCATTTTCTAAATAGTGTGCGACGAACTTTTCAAAATCTGGCTGCGGGATGTTGTGGATCATCTTTGATATGAGGCCCGTTAGTGATTGACCTCGAAGACAACGATAGACGAGCATCCAATTGCTTTCATACCTCAGGTGTACTCTCCAGGACACCAGGATCCATCCGCTCGTACGGCAGAACCCCAATCTTCTCACCAGTGAGATTGGTCAAGAAATTGACCCAGTAGGCATCATCACGAGGCGAACCTAATTTGCGTATCGCTCTCGTATCTAGTCCATACTGTCTACATATCTCAAGGGTTCTGGGACTCAACGCATGGGCTTTGGGGGCAGCCAGCCTTTCAGGATACTTTTCAATGAGAAGTGATTTCACTGTGAGCTGTTAGCGTTCTACCCCATCAAATTAAGAGAGCCCACAGATGCACAGGCCTACGTGTTATCACTTACCACCATGTTTAGACAACATGTATGCTGTGAACAGACCAGTCGGACCACCACCTGCAATGAGAACAGGTACCTCGACTGAAACATCTCCCACTTGAACATTGTCTGGTTTCAAATTACAAGATGAGAAGTCAACCTTGTAGGCGCCCTCAGGGCGCGATAGCTGGGCAATTTCAAGCATCATTGCCGTCAACCAGATTGTTTGTTGAAATGACAGAACTATTTCTGCTGAAGAAATGGGGGAAGACGACAATGTGGTCGTCTTTATTGCGGATGAACGCCGATGGATATGCTGGAAGGCTTCATCCCGAAGTGTAACGGTTTCCGACGAACGACCTCCTATTCGCTGGAATCGTTGGCTCCGAACGAGTCATTCCGATTCGTCCGATTTTCTGGGGTAGCGTCCGAGCAACATCGACGTTCATGACGCGCTGCGATCCTCTCACTGCCCAGAAACTTTGACCGAAGTTTCCTTGTCTCACAAACACCCCTCAAAGGCCAACCCCCTGCATGGCCTGTCCCAGATGACCGTTCCGCTCAGCCCGCAGTACTAGTGAGCTGTAGCTTCATAGCCCCGAAGCCCCGCTCATGGTTCGCGTTTCTTTTTTGTAGATTCCTCTTTCAACGTTCACCAAAAGTTCCAAAACCTCTGCGCTTTCGTGCTCTTATCAAAATGGAGACGGAAATCCCCACTACAGCCGTTGGATCCTCGGACAACCCGAACTCTGGTAATAATCTCAAGAGGAAGCGAAGGCCTCGTGCGCCGATAGCTTGTGGTACATGTCGAGCTCGTAAAGTCAAGGTCGGTACAGCTCTAATGATGTCTTCAACAAACAGACATGTTGACCAAATCTCCTTCAGTGTGATGGTAGTTCGCCATGCTCCAACTGTGTTCGTGAGTGCGTCGTATTCCTTAGGATAGAAACCGTTGATGACTGACATGGTCTCTCGAAGGACACGAATTCTCGTGCTCGTACAAAGAAGGGCCGGAAGACTCGTATGTAATAGGACCAAGATGAGTCCTGATTGGGGCTAACTCATCCTATAGACCGAGTAAGAGGTCATCCTCATACGATCCCACCGGCCGCCTGCAACAACGTTTGCAGCCTCAACCTCAGCTGATACCCCAACCACAGTCGTCATTGCCTGAGCATCTTCATCCGTCGCCAGTTAGCCTAGATGAACCAATCAAGCACGAGAACCCGATTCAGCTCAACCCACAGGAGCCTAGCCGCATGGACAGAGGCTCATCAACATCTTCGGAACAAGAAGTAGACGGTCTTGGTCAGGTCAACGAGCACACCGAGGGTGCCGAGTTTTACGGACCAACGGGAACTTTTTACTTCCTCGCCCGGCTTCGCTCTCGGGCGAACACACAGAAACAACCTGAAGTCGGCACGCATTGGAAGCAAAGCTCCATTGTAAATCTCCTGCACAGTTCGGATTACTCGACGCCCCCGGACTGTCGCATCCTTGGCCAGAACCAGTTTGCAAAGGCAAGTCCACAGAGCAATGGCGGCAGAAGGGAGTCGTACCAGCAAGGAATTGTTGGTGACGTCTTTCTCAGCGCGGTGGATGCCGCGTTCGCGACGGAGGTCGAGCGGGAATGTGTTCGACTGTACTTCCAAAACCTGCACAACATCCACCCAATCCTCGAACAGATGACCTTCCTCAAGAGATGCGAGGAAGAAATATGGTCGAGGCTTTCAAGGCCAGATATCATGATCTCTTCGCAAATGCGTCGTGAGGCAAGGTTCCTGGCACTTTACAATGTTGTCATTGCTATCGGGGCCATCACCGCAGGAGAGACATCCTTACTCATGGAAGACCATACCAAAGAGTTCTTGGATCGCACTGGACAAACAAGCGACGAAGAGGCACTCTACCCACCTATTCGTCTGGCAAGAAGATTCTTCGAAAGGTCGAGGCTTCACCTTGAAGACATTTGCGAGTCGAGTTCGCTTGAGACTGCGCAGACACTATTTCTCATGGTCAGTTTCGGGCAATATATTCAACGTGGACGTCTTCGGAGCCAGTTGATTAACTTCTAAATTGTAGTCGGTATTCGGTCAAAATGCGTTGAAACCTCACAGCTGCTACATGTATAGCGGCATGGCGATAAGAACTGCGTCGGCCATGGGTATCCCGACTAATACTCGTTCTGAGACAAGCCCAGAAAGCTTGCTTTGGTGGTAAGTGACCATAAAGACGCTCTGTGCTTAGTGCTAATGTATCAAGGTCGCTCTACTCACACGAGATGTAAGTCGCGCACCTTGCTTGGTTACTTGAGTCTGGATGCTGACCATTTAGCGAAATGTGCTTTTCTGCTGGGCGCCAATCAGGACTACGTGCTCCAAGCTCCTATTCCATACCGTTCCCAAAGACATCTGTGAGTTCAGATTCTTCTCAGAAGAATATTTCCATGTAACTAAAACTATAGTGAAGCATTTCCCCAATTCGGCATACTGTCTCATCAACCCTATGGTTGACCTGGCCAAGATTCTCATGTGGATGACGGACAACCTGGGTCTACACAGTAGTCATACATCCTTCCAAAGGCTATCACAGACTGCACTCAACCTGGATCGGGAGTTGGATGGCTGGAAGTCTGGGTTACCAAGACAGCTCCGTTTTGACACATCATCGCTGGAAGACAGCGAATTTGCCATGAAGCAAAAGACCGTCCTCAAGCTACGTATGTTTCGCCATCTCGCCATGTCAGTTCACGATACTAATGCACATGAACAGGGTTCCTGAACGCCAGGATTCTCCTCCATCGACAGTTCATCATATCAAAGACACAAGAAGCGGACCGTAACACGGTTTCGCGGCACGTTACATCATGCGTCAAAGCTGCCACCGAGTCCATCAAGTTTATGCACACGAGCTACCTACATCGGCCTTACTTCAGGACATGGTAACACCTTCGCTCCTATTGGACCTGAAATCTGAAGACAGCTAATCAGAAGTAGGTGGTACAACTGCATGTACCTACTAGACGCCTGCATGGTCCTCCTCCATGTCCTCATCTCCAACATCTGCCCATTCCCCGCCGAAGAGGTTATGGAAAACATCGAGCTGAGTCTCGAAATCTTTAAAGCAATGAAGATGCTCGCAGTAGCCAGACGATGCGCCGATATCGTTAAAGAATTGCTCAACGTCGCGGCAAAGACTCACTCCGTACAGCAGCGTCAGACGAGTGTGATTACAGAAACCGAGCCTACCCTTAGGATGCATGAAGATGTTAGCCAACTAATGCAAACTTCCTCAGCTTTCATGTCGGATGGTACGGGCCCTCATCCTGGGGATACCGAGCTTGGAGATGCCATGATTCCTGGGGACTTCGATGCAAACTTGGTGGACCCGAACGTTGTCTGGAATTTCCTCAATTTTGAGCATTGGAATGCGTGGTCTGATGCAGCCTTCAGATGAACGATGTAACAACAGCATAAAACAGGTATGACACAGGCAGCATACAAGATCAGTTAGGTAGGGCAAGGCTCTGCAAAGACACTTAAACAAGCAGGAGCTCAATTGGCCTTCTAGTGACATGGAATTGAACCCATCCGCAATGTCCCACTCTTCCATTAAAGCGATCAAATAAGCCTTTTGCTTGCATGGACATAACATGCAAGAGATTGCCTCAGAGCTGCGTTGGGTTTCCCTCAGCTTCCTAATCCGGGTGGGATTGGTGGAACAAGCTAGGCCGTCAGGAGTTGGGGGTTCAGCTAGATGCTGCACAGAGTCTTGGCAGCCATCGAAGCAGCAAAAAGTAGGAATTGAGCTCTTAGATTTATAGGGCGTCTGCAGGTCTTAGCGGATAAACTCATGTTGGATTTACCACGACTAGAATCCATTGAAAAACGCAAGGCATTGCCACCAGCTTCCAACTCATGGCCACTCAGCATAGCCGCACTTCATAGCTTTCTTGTTGTAACTTATAGGACTCTACACAGCCGATGAGTATAAAGTGAAGCTGAGATTTGCCATCGTCACAGACCTGAACTCTTCTCAGGCTTCAATCCTCGTAACAGGATAAGATTTGATCAGAATGCTTTCAACCACTATTTCCGGGTTAGTGCTGACCATTGGCCTTGCATCTGCTCAGTCTACCAAAACTACCTCGACGCGAACGACTTCAACAAGCACCATAAAATGGCAAGCCTCTGGGGGCGTATCATGCCCACACCCGTCCGTCAACACGAAATGGCCCACAGCGACCGGAAGCACCTCGTTCCCAACTGCCTCCTTGATCCCAGTCAACGCGGTCTTTGACGGCAAGATGGCTCTATTTGATCGCAAAGGTAGCTCTGGCGACTGCAAAGGCCAAGCCGAGCAAGATGAGGCTGCTGCCGTCTTCATCTTAGAGAGCGGGGCGACGTTGAAGAATGCCATCATTGGGCCCGCTCAAGCTGAGGGTGTACATTGCCGCGGCCCCTGTACTATCGAGAATGTTTGGTGGGAAGATGTTTGTGAGGATGCGGCGACGTTCAAGGGCACAGGCCCAAGATATGTCAGGGGCGGAGGGGCGAAAGAGGCCAGTGACAAGGTCTTCCAACACAACGGTGGGTGTACACAACCAAGACCCAAAATACTTCGCCTAATTTCTATGAACACTAACTTCAATGACTCATAGGTGAGGGATGGCTGCACATTGATGGTTTTTACGCCAATAAGTTCGGAAAGTTCTACCGCTCGTGTGGCAACTGCAGCCAGCAGTTCCAGCGACACGTCAATATTACCAACTTTGTGGGGATACAAGGAGTAGTTAGTAAGTCATATCCAACATTAGCTTCAAGCTATGATACAAGCACGTCTGTCAAATTCTTCGATGCTGACATATATCAGTGGGAGTCAATCAGAACTATGGTGACACTGCCACTCTATCTAACTACTGTCTCGCAAAGATTGGGGTCATTTGCACACGCTATGAGGGCTGCGTCAAGCCATGTGAAGCTGGAGAGATTGGCGAGGGGGCACTAGCGCCATACTGTGTCGTCAACGGTCAAGATTGGTCTTAATCTTCGATGCTGGTCGTCCTCAGCACTTTGGTATTGTAGGCATCTGTATTGTTTTGAGCCAGTCTCCATTGGCCATGAAGTTCGACAAAGGTACATCTTGTTGCTATAATTACTTTGTCGATGTTCTGTTTGCTTGCAATTGTGGGGGAGGTTGGGCCCGGCACGGAAGAAGACTGGAGTGGAGCTGATGTCCAGCTTCCCGTGCCCATATGCCGCGATGTTCTCGGACAACCCCTTTCTTTTGCTAGTGATTCCATCTCTTCCGCCTCTCCGGTGCAACACGCTTTACCCCGCAAGATTTCACCGCGATCGCCCTCGTAGAGCATGAATGCCCCGTGGGGAGCCGCTGGATAACCCGAGAAAGATGTGCGACATCCAAACTTTAACCTGCCTGTAGCCACTCATGTGCATCGGCTTTAAATCGGCAAGTACAGGAGAGGCCCGAGCCATTTGAAAGACAATCTACGGTAAGAGTTCGAGATCGTCCTTGTGGAAGTAAAGGTTAAAATTCACTGATGTGCGTTTAGGCGCGGGGTCTAAGTTCCGCAAGTCCGACTTTTACGGCGTTTGGCAAGGAACGCGCAAGTTTGACATATTTCCTGAACGCGATGATCGGATCCACTCGGCTCAGCGTCGTCTAATCAGTCGACCATATGCGATGGCATCGTTGAGAGAGCTCGAGCCATACGTGGACAGCGCCATCCAGGTGTTACTCGAGAAACTTTTCGGTATGCTTGGAAGAACGGTGGATTTAGGCAACTGGGTTCAACTCTACGCTTTTGGTGCGTTTTCTTCCTAAAACCTTCTTTGGATGTCGAGTCTGACGATGGCTCCTTCAAGCAAATCGAAACTGCGCCAAGATCTGCCGCTTGGATTGGACAAGTTCCATGGCTATACTGGCTTTTTGACTACTTGTCTCCCGTCATTGGAACGTGGCTCGGCATCTCATCTCGCCATGGAAGTCTGCGCAAGTTTGCTGCACGCGAAGTCGCTGCTAGGCAAGACCGAGGATCCGACCACCAAGACATTCTCACCAAGTTGCTTGCCGTTCACAAAGAGAAACCCGAGCACTTTGACTACTCCGACTTAACTTCCATGGCAAAGTCGAACATCTTCGCTGGAAGCGACACCACCGCAATCTCGATTCGGTCAATCATCTATCATCATTTGAAGAATCCTAAAGCGAAGCGCCAACTTATTGAAGAAATCGACGAGCATTGGAGACAAGGAAAGCTCAGTGATCCGATCACTGTTGCCGAGTCCAAGAACATGCCTTACTTGTAAGCGACAATGTACGAAGCCTTGCGAGTCCACCCTGCCGTCGGCATGACCCTACCTCGTGTAGTGCCCTAAGGTGGCTATGATATTGGCGGTTACCACGTGCCCGCTGGTGTTAGTACTTCCTTCATTTGATCCTTGATGACAGTTTCAGTCTTAATTTTGAAGCCCCCGTGCCGTTGCTGACTAGAGGGCGTTTAGTCTGTCGTTGGAGTCAATCCTTGGGTCGTCCACCGTAGCAAGGAGGTATATGGCCAAGACGTCTATTCGTTCCGCCCCGAGAGATGGCTCAAAGAGGATAACGGAGACATGCGTAAGTTTTACTAGTCAGTAGAGTTTCCATCTGCAAGTAATTACTAATGAAATCCTATACAGACCGTTTCTTCTTCGCATTCGGATCCCGAGCTCGGGTGTGCCTTGGCCGGAGTAAGTGAATTCGCGAGCAGCCAGGTCAACTCCTTTGGTAACTTTCGGACGTTAGCTATAATTTGGATGGAGATGACCAATATCTGGCCCTCCAACGCTTTTAGTCATGTTCACTGCTGACAATACGATCTAATAGCTTATCCCTACCCTTTTCTTGCACTTCGATCTAGAGCTGACTGACCCCGAGGCACTTTTGGAAGAAAAATGCTAGTAAGCAACTCACCATAAAACATCTACTTGATGGATGATTGACCACTTTCCCAGCTGGTTCGTTTCCCAAAAGGGCCTGAATGTTAGGCTTCGACGGAGACAGCTGCCATCTATGGAGAATACCGAAGTCTGAGATCAAAAAGCTGCCTGTACGCAGCCTTACCTACATAAGTAGCCAGTAGCCAGGCGGAAGGCTTCAAGTTGATGCTACTCATCCAGCTCTGGCTTACTCAGGACGTTTAAAGCTCACGTCACTCTCCAAGCTCAAGTCAATAATTCACGAGCGAATATAAGAACACAATCATCCAGAACAATTCATCTGTTGTGTGGTCTATTGCTTCTTACCTCCTTGGCATCTGATATCTACCCATGTCCGTGATAATAAAGACTTATCATGTGGCCACGCCTACTCAAATCAAACCTTCGAAGTTGCGTGCTCGGTTTCCTCAATATCAATGGGCCCGTCCCCCTTCCCATTCTCAGCAATTCGAACATTGGCCTGCTCGCCATCAAAGATGACAGCAATCTCCTCCAAAGCTTTGCCTTTAGTCTCCAAGAACCACCCATACGCGATGCAAGCCTCCACAGCCAAGATGCAAACATAGACGATATAGAAGCGCCACCCAATATTCTGAATGCCAATCGGGTTGACATACTGGTTGACGAAGACGGCGGCTTTGGTCGAGAAGACGTATGTTGCCATGCCCTTGGCGCGAATGGAGTACGGCAGGACCTCGACGGAGTATGCGACCGGCAAGGGCGAGAAGGCGATGCAGTAGAAGATTTGGTAGATGAAGATGAGGGCCATGACGGCGATGCCGGCAGAGCTGGCACTGGTCTCGGCAAAACGGGCTGAGGCGATGGTCCAGCCGGTGAAGACTATGAGCATGCCGCAGGTCGAGATACGGAAGAGAGGTCGGCGGCCAATACGTTCGACGAAGAATGCAGTGGTCAAGGCAAGGCCGAAGTTCCAGATGTTGAGGAGGCCGTTGACCAGAGCTTGGGTGTTCTTGTTCGTGATGCCGACTGTATCCATGATTCTCGAAAGGTCTGATCTAGTCAGTTTCCAGACACTACGATGGGGTGGGGAAAGAGAGTGCGAAGGTACTCACAGTAGGCAATCAGTCCATTGCCGGACCACTGAGAGAAGAATCCCATGCCTATGTCAAAGGTTAGTATCAGGTGACATCAAAAACTCCGGATTCAGGGCACTTACAAACGACAAGGAACATGCGGTATCTGTTGCCTTTGGTCTTGACCATCGATGCCCAGGTAGTGCTTCCAAGTCCTTCAACACAATTAGTAAATGCTTTGATGTTTCATGGGCTTCTTTGGCTTACTCTTCTCATTGTCAATGGCCGCTCTGATCTCTTCGTACTCTAACCTGACCAACTCCGTCTCCTCGCCTTCACCGTGGTATTGTTTCAAAGCCTCCATCGCTTCATCTCCACGATCATGTGAAATGAGCCAGCGTGGAGACTCGGGAACAAACCAAATGGCCGCGAGCTGAACCACACTAGGTGCCATTTGAAGAAGAGACGGGATTCTCCAGGACCAAGTGCTAGGGATGTTTCGAGTGCCAAATGTGATCCAGGCCGCCGCGATGCTACCGATGTACCAACTGCCAAGTTCACACAGTCAGCCCCTGATTTCCATCGCTCTTCAACACATTAATATAGACAAGACATACCAGGTATTGCAGATAGCTGTAATAGTGACTCGATCCTTGGGATGCGACAGCTCACTAACCAAGCTCGGCGCCGAAGTCGTCGCAAATGACAACCCGAATCCAAGGATGAATCTGCTCACGACAAACATGGCAAACGCAGTACTCTCGCATTGCAAAATCGCACCAACGATCATGATACAACTTCCCGTCGTGATACCCCATCGTCGTCCAAACTTATCAGCGACCCAGGGAGCAATAGGCGTAGAGCAGATGCTCCCCAGAGCCATGATGGCGCTCATCAAGCCGAGGACCGCGCCGCGCGGGTTGTCGAAGAAGTCGTCAAAGTAGGACACGGTCTGGAGGGAGTTCATCATCGAGCCATCATAGCCGCTCGTGGCGTACGAGACGACGGCGGCGGGGAAGAGGAGGAAGTAGAGCTTTCGGCGGGCGGCGGACTTGTACCAGGTCGGAGACTCCTGGGCGAGTTGCGCGATGCGAGAGGGTTGGTAGCTCTCGCTCGCTGCCTCCGATCCGCCTTGCCGGCGAGCTCGTCGGGCTTGCTGATCTTGCCTCGGGGCAGGGAGGCGTTGGCGTAGGAAGTTCATTTTGACACTGTCGTAGAATAACAAAGAAGTTGACAAGAGCTCGGCTAGGAGGAGGCAAGGTTGGCTCAGCAGCGGAGATGAACTTGCAACCGAAACCAGAGAGCTGGGATCTTGCGTCTCCTTATATGCGCGTAGCCAAAATGACCTGCCGAGGTGGAACGATGTCAACAACTCTCCTGGAACGCTCTGAGACTCTGTCGGGTTCTGCTCGTTGGGTTGGTGTCAAGCAGTCTGGTTAAGTGACGGCGTGACGAGGTCGGCATATGGGCTTTGGCAAAGAAGAATTCCGATCGAGCGATATTATCATTGGCGCGGGAAATTGGCCCTTCACACCCACTCATGACAGTGATGGTAGAACCGTACGCCTGGGACGCCAAGGCTCTGCCTGCCGAGGAGGGCTTGAGAACTATCGAGACAAAGACTGGGATTGGCAGGTCGGATGATGGGATGCGGAGAAGATCCGGGGGCTGGGGTAAAAGCAAACTGGGTCCCCACATCCGGGGCATCACGAGATGAAGGTGTCTGGATGTGTCTCCATGGGGAAACGAACGATTAGGAGTTGCGGATAAAGTTAAGCTCGTCTGACTCGTCCGATTGTTTCCGTAAAATGGAGGGCAGCAAAACCGTGTAAACCAAGGTAGTTGGAACAACACAAGTTGTGTAGCGGCGGCCGATGATAGTGTGGAGAACACATGAGATTCCTGGGTCCTCTTTTCTACCAAGATTGACGAATCATAAGATCTCGGGGGAACTAAATGCTTCCCCCGATCTGGTCTGGGCATCTTCGGGGCATCCAAAACCTTGCCCCTAGCGTTCTTTGAGGCCTCCGGCTGATGTTGTCCGTCGTCTAGGCTATGCGGGGTTGCCAAATGAGTCCCCCGAGTCGGGAACGTGGGGGCCGGGGGAGCGTCGAAGTCTGCCCCGACAGCGCGGGGGACTTTCGGTCGCGTGTTTGGTTTCGGCGGCACGCATGTACGAGTTTACTCGACCGACGAGTTACTCGAAGACGATTATGGGACGTCATATGGACTAACAGACTGTGGACCTCATGCGTAGACTCCGCAATGCGAGCGATGGATCCAACGAGGCTCTGACTTGGTGTTGTTGGGAACAATGTGAACGGTCCTATTTAGAAGCTTGAGTTACCCTTGGTGTTGTCTGGTCTCTGTCCCTTGTTCCTGCCATCCTCGCTCAGTTTTGTCTAACGTCACGATAGTTGAGGCACTCACCTGACTGCAACAATGTCAAACGGAATCCTGAGAACGTCGGGCTCCAGCATTGTCGATGCTGAGGGCAAGCCCGTCCTCCTTCGCGGCGTAAGTGACCCCGACTTTGTGTCCATTATGCAAGCGCCCGAAGGCCAAATACTGACTGATGTTTGCAAAACAGACGGCCCTCGGTGGCTGGATGCTGATGGAGAACTTCATGAACGGCTTTCCCGGCCGTGAACACCAGATTCGAGCCGCTTTGTTGAAGGTGCTGGGCAAGGAGAAGTGTGACTTCTTCTTCGACAAGTTCCTTGAATACTTCTTCACCGAGAAGGACGCCGAGTTTCTTGCCTCAATTGGATTCAACTGCATCCGCTTGCCCTTCAACTACCACCATTTCGAAGATGACATGAATCCCTTCGTGATCAAGGAGGAGGGCTTCAAGCATCTTGATCGCGCAATTGCGATTGTACGATTCTCCCATGCTTCTCGCATTCTTTTTCCTGGCTAATGTCTCGACTCGCAGTGCGCTAAGTACAACATCTACACAATTCTTGACCTCCACTCTGCCCCCGGCGGTCAAAACCAGGACTGGCACTCCGACAACCCGACCGGCTACGCCGCCTTCTGGGACCACAAGCATTTTCAAGACAGAGTCATCAACATGTGGCAGGTGATCGCGAAGCGATACAAGGGAAACCCGTGGATTGCAGGATACAACCCCCTCAACGAACCCGCCGATGTCGAGTGGACACGTCTGCTCGCCTTCTACGACCGCATCGTCCCCGCCATCCGCGACATTGATCCCGAACACATTCTCTGGCTCGAGGGCAACACTTTCAGCATGGACTTCTCCGGCTTCACAAAGGTGTTTGATAACTCTGTGTACGCGGTGCACGATTACTGTGGATTTGGCTTCCCGAACCGCATTGGCAGGTATCAAGGCTTGCAAGATCAGGACGCCTATATTCGCCAGATGTACGACCGTAAGGTTGCATTCATGAAGGAGCACAATGTGCCGATCTGGAACGGTATGAAGAACTTTTGACCCTGGCAAATAAGCTACTAACTATCAGAGCTTAGGCGAATTCGGTCCGATTTACGAGCGGAAGGAGTATAATCCGGATTACGAGGAGCACAACGAGGAACGGTACAGGATGCTCGACAAGCAAATGGCCATCTATACCGACGAAGGCATTGGTGAGACAACTCATGACGCGATTTCTTTAAACATTTGCTAATTGCCCCATTCGCAGCATGGAGTATCTGGGCCTACAAGGATGTCAACGTCATGGGCATGACCTACCTATCCCCCGACTCCGCCTGGCTGAAGCTCCTCGGCCCCATTATCCGCAAGAAGCGCGACCTCGCCGTCGACAGCTGGGCCTACGACGACGCACATCTCCAACCCAACCTCTTCGGCCCCCTGCATAAGTGGTTCGAAGACAATGTCCCCGCAGAATACAATAAGAAGTACCCGTGGCAGTGGCGCATGCACATGCACGTGTTCCGCGGTATCCGCGGCATCACCATGGCTGAGTACATGATTCCTGAATGGGCCGATTACTTCAAGGACAAGACTTTTGACGAGCTTGATGAGCTTGCTGCCAGCTGGAAGTACGAGAACTGTGTTCAGCGCGAGAGGTTGAATGAGCTGTTGAGTCTCTATGCGCCCATGGCGCCTGGAGACAAGAGGTTGGAGGGTAAGGTGATCCCCTCAGAGGTTGAGAAGGAATCAGGAAAGCCCAAAGAGACGGTGTCTGGAGTTGGCGTTTTTGAGCTGGCGCCGGATGAAAAGAAGAAGAGTTTAGCTCAGGCTACTGTAACTCCCGTTGCTGTGGCCTCATGATCACGATGCCTTCACAAACCCTGAATTTATAGGGATGGGGGTGTCTGGATTGCATGAACTGGCGTTATTTGATATCATCAATAGATATTAACATGGCTTCTTCACTTTCATTCAATTCATACTTGATGTCTCTCATATTGAATTCAATGGCTACTTGAAGTCAACATGAAGACTGAGGTTTTCTCTGCTTGCATATCTCCAACCCGGACTCTATTGGCGGCTTCCGAGACAAGGTCCTCGCTCAGTGGAACATAATTATTTACAGAGACCGTCTAGCACCATTTCATTTTCCACAGACTACCTAACTAAAACGGTTCATCATCCACAGATGGTTTCTCACGCGACAGAGGCCTGGCCGTAGTCCGAATAGTTCGGACAGACCTCCGGCAAGATCCCGGGCTCGGCGACGCTAGCACAGCCGGGGAGTAGCCGGGAAATTTCCCACGTAATGCCCCCCCTGAATTCACTTAAACTGTGGCCCCAACCAGTTAAACCCCGTCAAAAATTACCCTTTCCACAGCTTCCAGTTCCATCTCCGCAAATCGCACAAATCACCTCGGAGTGTTCCAGTGGGCGGCCGATCATGGACGACTCCGCGCCATCCTCTTCCTTCTCCGCGGCCCATTACTTCCCGGCACGGCGCCGAGTGTGGCAGGCATGCACCAATTGCAGGGCCCGTAAGACGCGATGCGACGCTGCCAAGCCGAAGTGCAGCCTCTGCGTGACCCAGAACGTGGAATGCGTCTACCGCGACTCGAACCAGCCGCGCATCGAGCAGAATACCAGGATCTTGTTAGAGCGTATCCAGATGTTGGAAGATCGTTTGCTTGCCTCACCAGTGTTTTCTGGACAACAGCAGCAGCAGAACCAGCAAAATTCGCGGCCGTCTTTAGATACGCCGTCACCTCGGGCCACACGGCATGCGACAACTCCGGGATCGGGACCTCGTACACAGCCCGATGCAGCTCTCGATTCGACATCTTTGAGAGACCAAGCGGATGCAGTTCATACGAGGAACCCTGAGGGAGATGCTCAAATTCCAATCCCTCTATCCCATACAGCAAATGCGAATCACGTGTTTGAGTGGCCGATAGTAAAGCAGTTGCTATCAGAAACGGACATGGAACCACCACCACCACGGCCAGCGTTCTCAGGAGGACTACGCTCAGCGGAAGCAACTGACATTTTCTTCTGCGAAAGGCCAGCTGCAGACTCTACAACCTTTCCTCCAGAGTCCTGGAGATTGTTCCAAGATCGCATTCTCCCAGTCTCCATCGATGCCGCTGATCGATATCGAGAGGTGATTCACGAGTACTTTACCGAAGTGAACATCTTCTTTCCTCTCCTCTCACCAGAGGATATTATCCAGACCTTCAACGAAGTAGTTGCCTCGGAGAAGACTGCAAGTGTAGTCGCACCCCTTACTGCGCCGTCTCGGTACTGCTTACTATTGCTGGTCCTTTGCATGGGATCATTTGTCTGCACTGGAGACTATCGTATTTCATTAGATGAAAGAGCAGGCCGAGACGGAGGTCTTCACAAAAGATCCGTGAGCTCTAGCATCATTGGGGACTTTCCAGGGATCGATGAACAGCTGTGGCGGAAAGCGCGGCTACTGTTGGGGTTCATATCTTCCGAAATCAGCCTCGAAGCAGCACAATGCACAATGTTGGCAAGGTCAGAAGCGCGCCCACGTTATGAACAATTGTCTATCTAAACTGAAAGCTTGCAGTTTGTACAATAATGCGAACGGTAGAGTGGCAGACTCATTCCATTGGGCACATGCAACCGCCGTGAAGTGCGAGGCGCTCACGAGAAGGTAATTTGAGAGACGCCCGATTAATTCATAGAAAGCAAGCCTTTACTGATACAAAACAGAGCTGCCATAGCCGGAGACAACAGCGAGAGATTCTCAGATGCCTTCCGCAGACTCTTCTGGGTCGCTTTGATTTACGAAGGAGACTTTGTGTCCGAGATCTCGATAACATTACCATCAGGCATAGCGAGATACGAAGACGTCGTGCCCTACCCAGCCCCAGAAACACCCAAACAGCACAAAGACTTCACCATGGCCCAGACGACCCCGGAAGCCGAAGTGACGAGTCCGGCTTCGACGTCCTTCTACAGAACAGAGGAATTAGTCGCCTTCCAGATCAGTACCAACGCGGCTATCAGGCGTTTCCTCAATCGAGTCAACAGCGTAGTCTTTGACAGCAAAGACCAGTTCCGTATGACCCGTACCAACTACGCAAACTGGCTACTGCGTATCACGGAGGATCTCTGGTCATACCACGGCGCGCTCTATCGCAACCTGCCTGATTTCTTACTCACGAGCCAGCCTAGAAGGACGCCTGGGCAGCAACTGGAGAATGCGAGCTCGCCCATGACGTCGGGCATCATCAGAGTTGAAGAATTGGGGAATAATCCGTGGAATGTGCTTAGGCTCAAGGGCCGGTATTATGCCGGACAGTACATCATTCATCGCCCTTTCATCGAGTACGTGATGTTGAACATGGCGCATTTTGAGACGCATCCGTGTCGAGAGGCGATATTAGAGCGGTGTCGATTGTGCTTGGAGGGGTGCAAAGGGTTCATCAATGTTTTCGATATTGACCCTGCTAACAGTCTTACTGGCTTGTTCGCCGGTGGTATGGTGTAAGTGTGGACCACATTGCTGCAAGCTCTTTTCTGGTAAAGACCCATTCCTAACATCCCCATAGGACCTTTACCATGGTTATCATCCTTCGCGTGGCGACGATGTGCACGGTGTTCAGAGATATTCTGCCAGAGGATATCGAAGGGGCAATGTTCGTAGGAACGCGGAATCTGCGGCGATTCAGTATTAGCGTGAAGGAGTTTGAGTGGCACTTGAGTGTATTGGAAAGGCTGGCGGCATCTTGTAAGAATAAGATGAGTGCTTAGTCAAAAATCAAACGGAAAAGGCAAAAAGACTGAGGCAGGGAGTTGCAAAATCTCAACGAGATATACACAAATCTTGCTTTACACAAGTGATAGTTGAACAACACCTCATAACGTTGTGTTAGTCTCGGCCCAGGATTTGATCGTAATGCAAGGGGCACATGGCCCAGGCCGTTAGGCACATATGCTGACTTTACTTGCTTACTTGGCCTAGGTAGATTTCGATATTGTTGATAGAATCACATGTTACGACGTATCACGTTGTTGAAGGCTGTCTTCTGCCCTCCGAATAAAATTGAGTCTAGCTACTTGCGTGTGTTTCCCTCAACCCTGTGTGCCGTATTGAGACAATGCCAACTCTGAAGAGCCGATTTCAGTCCTGATCGACCTCGCAAAAGCAATCTGCCAAGCTCAAGGTGCCGAGTTGTCTCTATGTGGGGCTATCGCGAGGTGAAAATTACCTAAAGATTCAACTTCTAGAAGCCTCAATATTGAGCTTTTATTACTGTGCATTTTCGTTTCCTATACGTCGATCAGACAGCAAATGCTTCCTTCTAGTTCCTTTTGCTCTACTTCCCTGATTTTCACCACCAGGTGCTTCTTAAGATCCCGGACTCAACACATGATATCAATCATTTGTTTCGTCAACGCGCACCAAAAATGAAGTTCTTCACTAACGCCGCTATCTTGGTCTTGGGGCTGACTGCCTCTGCCTTTGCATGTAAGTTCACTCGTCCTTTGCCGCGAAATCTCTCATCGAAATCGCGTGCTAACATTGCTGCCAAAAGCTCCCCAAAAGAAGGGTGGTGGCGTCGCAGGTCAGGCCTGCACTGATGGGATCTTCAAAGGAACTTGCTCCGCAGACGGTCGCTGTGGATTGGAAATTCCACCCAATGAGTTGTCGAGCCAGATTTGTCGCTGGTCAATGTGGACGATAATTGCTGTACCCCACTGTTCCAACTCCATCGAAGAGACAACTAAATAGGGCAAATGGATGTATTCAATACCAAATGCACTAATTGCCTCGAGCAGCACCTCTGAGCTTGTGACAGTAGTAATGGTCTCTACGTTGCTTGTGCTGGATGTGAGTTGAGTGGGGGCTATCTCTTCTTCAGACTCTCGGCTACTCTCGGCCAGTCGCGGCTCTTGACTTCTCAGTCTTCTGATGACAACGCTCAGTTGAGGCGCATGTCAGAATGCGAGAAGAGAGAAGGAACGGTTTCAGGGTCTTCGACATTCTTGGTCTGTCCCACGTTCTTGAGTGAGTCAACGTGCAGCTGATTGGTAGAACACCGAATGTGGCTGCATCGTTCATTATGAATCATACCTCGTCAGCGAGATGCTAAGATCTCATTGGCAGAGTCCTAGAGTTATAGTGGAACAGGTCAATCATTCGAGGCCTGCATGGGCTTAGTCCAGCGGCTTAGACTTCCCGGCGGTTTCGAGAGCTGTTGATGCTCGCAGAGCCGTCTGGTCGAGGTAGTCCCAATACCTGAAGATTTTGTCATCGCATATCATTATATAACCCTGAACAGGATACTGAAGAAATCAGTTCGTTCTTCAATCCAGTCAACAACAGAAGTTCAGTTCTTAAGTAGAACAAGAGGATTTCCTCCCGCCACCTCCTACAACTTACCTTAGACTAGAAGCCCCCTCCACACAACCGACTCCCTCTTATCAATGCCGGGTGCAACTACAGCAACAAACACAAAAACAACCATGCCGCTTTTGAATTCAATGGAGTCGCCCTCAAAACAGAAGAACAATGTCACAACGACTTTTTCAAAAGAATCAATGGACTCCCACAACGCGGCCATGCAATCATTTACTCCCGGGCAGTGCCTTTTCTGCCCCAATCTCTCACGAGACTTCCATGCCAGTGTAGCCCACATGCAAAAGTCACACGGCCTATTCGTTCCACACCGGCAACATCTAGTCGTCGACCTGGAACCTCTCTTCAAGTACCTGCACCTAGTCATATTCGATTACCGGGAATGTTTGCACTGTGGGACAGAGAGGGCAACGGTACAAGCCGTACAACAGCACATGATCGGCAAGGGCCACTGCAGGTTTGATCCAGCAGAACAAGACTCCGAATTCGCCGATTTCTACGACTTCACTTTCTCTGAACAGGAAGACAAGGAAGAGAGCGCAAATGGCTTTGAGAGTGGCGAAGAAGAGTACGATGGGCAGAACGTGCCAGCAAGCCCAAGTCGACAGCCGTTACAGGTTGACGAGGACTCCCTTCGGTTGCCGTCAGGCAAGATCATATCCAAGCGGTCATCGGAACAAACGGGACCATCTATCAATAACCTAAGACGTCGAATTCGGTCCCCACCTTCACGGCTAGAATATGCCCGGGTAGAGTCCGAAGAAGAGGAGTCCAGTGAGGACCCGCAACACTCAGATCAGACACAAGCCCTGTCGAAAAGAGAAAAGCGAGAGAGAGCAATGATTACACATCAGCTGGCAAATATGAGGGCGAACGATCGAAATGCCCTGATGCACTTGTCCGCGTTACAGCAGCGTTCGCTACTAGCGGTGCAGCACAGGAACGAGGAAAAGGTGCAGAAGGAGGAACGCCGCCGCCAGGGCAAAATTGACCGGAAGGGGAATAAGAACTTGTATGCGTACTGGAATACTGAGACGCCTGTTTACCAGTGTGGATAGATCATAGACAATGGGCTGTATCTTGAATGCTTATTGTTGTTGTCTTGTATGTCGATCTCTTTGAAAAGTAACCATGAGCTGCTAGTGTATTCGCAGCATTAGGAATGGGTTGGCAACCGTTCTTATCATAGCGGAAATGGAGAGACGACTGAATACACTGTACATATGCAGGTCCAATGGGCTCTATCGATGCTGAACTTATACGAACATGGATGCATGAATGTTAACAAAGGTTCGGAAATCACACTCCTAGAACCAACATCCACGTCATGCCGCAGACCGTCTGGGTTGACCCTGCGTGGGATTGATGTGGATGGAGACCTGTCAAGCGTCAGACAGATTGGCCCATTACCCCCTTGCGCAGGAATTCCATTAGGACCGGAGACAAGGAGAAGGTTGCTCATCTGACACCTACGGAGTACATACTTGCCATTGTGTGATGAAATAAGTCTGTGAGCTGAATTTCGCTGTACAAGTCTTCCACGCATCCACTACAGGTATCTAATATGGAGGGTTCTGTGGTCCTCTCAGCGAGAACAGGGCGGCCCGATTTAGTTCTCTGGGAAGAAACGTATTTATGCTGCGTACCTCTCGCGGACTGCGGGCTATCTCACTTATATCAGACATCTTGGCTGCGATAATTGGAGAAGACTCTGTGTGACGTGATTCTGTCTACCAATGAAGCTGACCCAGCGTATATTGATTCCTGTTAACACAACGAGGAGAACGGCGCAGTGTAAAGAATCCAGTAATCTTCCTGCGCGGAGTACACGTATATAGTGTAGTAGAGGTTACAGGGCTTGACTCTGCGATACAGGGGCTCTCCCCTGGCCAAAAGACGTGCGCTATGTACCAATCTTAAGATTACCGAGACCGAACTACTAGCATACCTTCGGCTTCGCGTATCGTGGATTCTCCTACAAAGGTTGTATGTTAGAATGTCTAAAAACCAAATTGGTCGGCAGTGGAAACAAAGTTGCTTACCGAATCTGAGTGCCACCCACCCATTAAACAAACTTGATAAAGCGGCACAATGTCCGACAGGCCGCTCTACTTTGTCCATTGATGCAAACCAGGGAGCTGGATGGCTCCGTGCAGCCGTTGGCCCTCAGTGCTGACAGCCTGACAAGGCCTAAGACTAAATCGGCATGCCTATCACCCTGTCAAGCACGTTTCGAATCGAAATTAAAGTCATGATCGTGCGGCGCCTGTACCGTCCCCATCCCAGTCGCGCTACCGCATCCAAATAGCACTTCAATTCGCTGAAGGCAGCCGTAGTGCGCCGCCCAGCCGGTCACTATGTTTCCGCTGCCCGAGCCCGCAGAATAGGTGCATCCTCACCCCTGAAAGATAGAGCTTCCAGGGATCGACAGCCCCCGGGATGTACGGTGGGTCTGCAGGGGCGGCGGAGGCGGCAGCGATGGGACGAACAAACGTTGAGATCGGGCGGCTCGGGGGAGTAGAGGTGGTCGATACTAAAGAAACGCCGATGACCTCCTTTGGTGGAAGACTTCTCTCTTTCGTGCTTTGACTCTGCCAGTGTGAGCTTGTCCTTCCTTCGTTCAGTCCCAAATCCGTGTCTCTCTCTTTGACAGGTTTGTTGATTTTCATTCGTTTTCATCTACTTCTCTTCTTCGCCAAAAGCCACTTCAAGATGCTTCCTACTACTTCTCTCCTGCTTGCCGGTGCTGGCATCGCCAACGCATACACCATTGCTGTGGCCGAGCCCTTCATGCGCAAGAACATCGATCCCGTCGTCATTCCGGGCCAGTACAAGAGCCACATGCACACCTTCTTTGGCTCAGACGCTGTCACTCTCAACACGAACACCTCTGCCGAGCTCCAGGCAGGTTGCTCAACTGCCGAGAACCCCAATGACTACTCTTCTTACTGTAAGCTCAAGCCCAACTCTTTTATGAACTGGAAGTGATGGCCAGTTCTTCTACCATAAGACGTTCTCTAGGTAGCTGACTTGAGCTCGAAGGGGTCCCAACTTTGTATGTCAAGAACGACACCGGCATGACCCCCGTCCCCTTCTCCCGCTTCAGCGCCTACTACGTCGCCATCGAAAGCGCCGAGGTCGCCATCCCCCAAAACTACAAAACCGTCGCCGGAAATTCCAAGGGCACAATACAAGCCGACGTCGAGGACCTCGCCGGGATTCAATGGTTCTGCGAAGGAGACCCCACCGAAGAGGGCAAAGACGTCGCGGCCTGGCCGACAAAGACGTGCTCCACGCACTTGCAGACCCTCCTCCTCTTCCACGACTGCGTCAACGAGCAGACGCTCGAGTCGGCCTACTCGGGCACCCAGAACTGGAAGGACGGCTTCAAACCCGCGAACCGGTGCCCGGAGGGCATGAAGCGCCAGCCGCAGCTTCGGTTCTCGATCCGCTACGATCTCCGCAAGGTACTTCCTGACGGATGGAATGGCACGCCGCCCTTTGAGCTTGCGTGCGGTAACTCATTCTGCTCGCACGGTGACTTTATCAATGGGTGGTTGCCCGAGGCTGCTACCAACATGCTCAAGGCGAACAGCAAGCGCGAGTTTGCTGGTGTCGATGGACCTGATGGGAAGTACAATGCTGGCTCCAAGTGCGGCGCCGAGAACGCGGTAAGTTTTCATGTTCTCCTGAGACGAAAATGGGGGAGTAGGGACTAATATCATTAAAGAAGGACGCCGATCCCAACAACGGCACCTCCGACTACGATGAGAGCGTCAAGATGATGAGCGCCAAGCGCAGCATCGGCCGGCGCTCCCAGTCTCGTCGCGCCTGAGAATGATGCCTTGGCCTCATTAGGTAGACTACCTACGACGAGTCACGAAATCTGGGCCCCTTGGTGGCATTAGTGTCCATCGTTTTGAAGGGGACCATGATATGTCCAAAGTCATTCTTATTCTCGTGTACAATATTGAGCTCCATGTACATACACCAAGTTATACATGTTGAGTGCAGATGATAGAGAAGAGGGGCCTTGTTTGCACCGACATGCTTTGAAGTACTATTTGATGATAACCAAAAAGATACGTCAAAACATTCCTATGACAGTGACTTGTGTTGATATTATCGAAATTTTCTCGGAGCATTCAGGCTGTGCAACGTCGGATTTGCGCTGGAACAATCAGGAAAGGTACCCGTGGTATCAGCCTCATCATTCCATTTACTGAAGCTTGTTTTAAAGTACAGAATGAGATCTGTGACTTGAATGCTGCAAGGAGTTAGACCGCAGAAGTCGCATTCCAAACCATGAGCTACCAAGGGCTGAGTTTCTCCCTGCAGCACCGTTTCGCGTGACGAACAGGAATCACTGGGACTGGTGAAGGCTCTTGATCTTGCCCATGGGTGTAAACAGCATATTTCTACAGCGCTCTGAGCACACTCAAGCGATTGTATAATTAAAACTTACATCAAGTAGCAGACTTATCTCATTCTGAATCTAGATCGATGGAAACACGTCAAGCCGCGCATCTGCTTAGATTCCGTCTTCAGACTAATATTGCTCATCTACAATCAAAGGCTGATACAAGCCCTAGTCTGCGTATCGCATGTGTGTATGCCTCATCCAACAAGAGCCTTCAACAAGGCCAGTCCAGCAACTATCATAAACTTGTAACCGAAAGCTAGGCCATGCTGTTTTGTGGAACTGCTCACTACATTTGCAATGGGAACTACTCTGTCTGTTAGCCCCTTGACTAGAAAATTATAGTAGTTAGAATACTCACGTGAAGTGGTGGTGGGAGCCTCGGATAACAATCTCGAACTAAGCGATTCCAAAGCTGGAGTCTGTTCTGGATGCGATTCTTGCGCCGTCACTGTTCCGTGAAGGTTCGCGGTTAGGGACGTGTCTTTGCTCAGAGACAGACTCTCGACGGGGGCCGAGCCGGACTGCAAAACCAATCCCTGAGGGTACTGGGCTACATCAACGCGTGTAGACTCGGATGGCAATGCTGCGCTTGGGAAATCGGACATGCTGAACAGGGAGTATTGAGGATCTATGCCAGCGGGTATGGTGATCACGCCAGACGCCCTGATATCCTGCACCACCTCTGGCACTGGACGTGTCACGTGTGATTGTTGCGACGACGGGAGTTGGACCACACGTCGTGCAAGTCTGGACCTCCGTGGAAAATCCAAAAGGGACACCTGTAGATGCCACTGTGGGCTTTGAAGCCATCCCACGATATGTCTCCGTGTCAGCATACACCTACTGTGCGAGGCCCGTGGAACAGAAAGTATCGTATGCGGTCGTGTACAAGACTATATGGACGCAAGTATCGCATCCACATTTTTTGCAATTCGGAGCCTGTGCTTGAACGATGATGGGTTGTCTAGTGACGGCTGGCAGGTGGGCCACAGGAGTCGCCATGCAGCTACCGCACAACGGAGCTAATGGCTGGTTGGTGAAGCACTGGACGATAGTCGCAGTACGACACGCAAGGACAGTCGTTCGGGAGGCGAATTCCATTGTTGTAATGATGATCAATATGATGAAGAGCAGAGAAATCTGTCTTTTGTTGCCAGGTTGAGGCATCCGAGTTCAATGATGATTGAGAAATAAAAACGTCTCCATCTTTGTAGGTGTAGTTAGAGGATGGCAATCAGACTTGCCGGACTGGCTTGGGGAACATAATGCATGCAGTGGCGAGCTTACTGACGAATGTGTGTGTCTCTTGTCTAATATTGCTTACGCAAACCCCAAACTCGACGATTTTTGCACCGGACAAGTGTGGGAGCCGCCTAGTGGCGGGCTGAGATCTGAACTTTTGTTCCATTGGACATATCAGATTCAGCCGCGATGGCGGGGTGTCAACCACTTCAGCCTAACATCGTGGCGTTTGTGAGGCTATTCTCTATCTAGCTGCATACCTACATTGCGCCTCACGTTTCATAGCGTTCCAACCCAGTCTTTTCCCAATTGTAATCAGTCCATGGAATAAATGCCGAGGTTTCATGTCTCGTTGCATCAAGAGTTAATGTCTCGTTGGAATAAGATTTGATGTCTCGTTTTAATATTATGGAGCATCTTCTCTTTGTTTTGATTGCCTCAAGCACGAGCAACCCTGTGTCAAACTCTGCACCTCGCCATTAGACCTTGATGTATATGTATCTGGGAATAAAGTCGTCTGCTTGCTGTTGTGCTGACGAGCTTTCACTGTTCCATAACTTACTTCCCACATCATCACCATCAT
Organism: Colletotrichum salicis; assembly: GCA_001563125.1. NCBI lineage: Eukaryota > Fungi > Ascomycota > Sordariomycetes > Glomerellales > Glomerellaceae > Colletotrichum > Colletotrichum salicis. The sequence goes on from JFFI01002021.1 coordinate 39,049, forward strand.
CATTGCCATCATGAAACCTTGTTCTATACTAAGGTTGTCCTTCCTACCACAGACAATGTTAGCGTCTGTGTCGCCCTTCGACCATGAGGGTGATTTACCAGCGACGTGGTGCTTCACGTACCTATCGACCTATCTGGAGCTTACGACGATCACGGCTGGTCCGACAGGGCTCGAGACAACACCAAACTCAACTTCTTCCGCTGATGCACCCTTGTCAACAGAAACAAACATCAGCCTTTCCACAAATCCCACGTTTGGGGGTTCCGGAACGTCCTCCTTCTCTCTCGACGATTCAATCTCGGCCACTGGCCTGTCAGTATCAAGATCTGCACAAGAGACTGCTACAACGGCAACAACCCCGTTGAGAATACCTACTGCGTCCTTAGATCCTTCCTCGTTCTCGGCCGCTGGATCTAATACTTCATCCATTCCACTTACCACATCTTCGCCTGCCAGTCTGACCTCGAACAGACAAGTCCCGAACACTACCACTAGCCCTGGTCCCTCTACGTCAACATCGGCGCAAGTTGTTCAACCTATGATCCTCTTCGTTGCCCCAGGTTCACCTACGAACATTATACGAAATCTGGAGAAAAGAATGCCGGGCGGATTTGTGAACCAAAACACCAATGTAGATCGTCAAAAATGCGACGCCGCAACAGTGTTTTCCTTGGTCGCTGGCCAACTCCTAGACGGCGGCGTTCCAGTGCATTACTCCCCAGGTGAAAGCTATAAACCTCTCAATGCTATGGGGACGCCACCGAACAACGCCATCGCAACCACATTTGACGTTTTCGAGGGGGCCCTTCGATTTTATCATCCATCCCTCCCTGGTAACCAGGCAGGCTTCTGCCAGGATGCCACGGGACAGGTCCACGTTACCTTTACGTCCCGTCCGCCTGATTGTGAGACGGTATCTCTCTTAGCATACGGAGGTAACTTTCGTAGCTACTTTACTTTGCGGACCCGGAAGCTAACGTTTGTCGGATAGTCAACCTATGTCAAAACGGCCAAATACAACTTCCTGGCTTGTCTAGTCAGGGTATCGCGATATCGACCGTAGCAAGTGCAAATTCGATGGGAGTCTCGGTCAGCGTCACGAGTCGTTCCACCGCAAGTATGTCGAGCGGGTTACTTCAAGACTCTTCTACATCATCGGACACAATTATTCAAGCTATTTCGCCATCGGCACTATCATCATTGTCACCACCCCCGTCGCCTTCGTCATCCTTGTTGCCTTCGCCGTCCTCATCGCCCTCGCCGTCTTCAACAACCATCTTGCTCACCCAGACTTCTGCAATGGCAGAATCAAGATCTTCCACCTCGATGCGCTTTTCCAATTCTACAAGTGTCGAGACATCAACATTTTCGGCGAGCATGTCTGACACTTCTTCAAGCACCTCACAAACGACCAGTCTGTCCTCCATTTTATCCATCATAACTCCAAGCTCGTCAACTACCGCCAGCTCGAGTTCCTCGTCCATTACCTCAACCTCCTCGTCCAGTACCACAAGCATGAGTGCTGCGACTTCCTGTACTCCTGGTAGCGAGTTCGCCGCATACGTCTTCGATCGACTTTCTCTGCCTTGCCAAGAACTCATCCGGGTGTTGTCTGATGGATCCAAAAACCCACGAAACTTAAATTCGACTCTGATTACTCAAGGTCGAACGCCTCTGTCAAGGGGGCTTCGCGCAGAGTGAAGGAGTCGACAAGGCACTGGTAGGTATTGGTTGTGACTAGCATTCGATCCTATCTTCCTCTAGGATTTTCCTCCGCAGCCTCTGCCTTCTTATGGTTTTGCGGGTTGATTAACGATAGTCCGCTTTGACCCACTCCATAGCCGGTACTCCCCCGGTTCTTTGCCGGTGCTCCCCCCGTGCCCCTCCGGCGCACCTGACTGCGGTGCTCCGGTGCCCCTCCGGCGCACCTGACAGCCTCTTGGTAGTGGAATTACTCCGTTTCTCTCATACACCAACAACCCAAGTCAGGCATATAATCCCGCAAACATCTACGGAGTGAGCGGTCCGTCAGGCACAACGTGGAGCAATCCGTGTGAGGTGATCCAACACCGAGGCTACCTAAAGTTCAACCAGGCAACGATCTTTATCATCACTATTGATGTACCTGATGGATTATATATTTGTTTGGCTTGACGCTTCAGCATCATCGGGAACGCCACATGCGGCCGGTAGCAGTCAGCTTGTCTCAGACGGCTTCATGCGACAGAGTAGAACCAGCTATAACCTCGTTATAACCGACACTCAAAGATACGTCCCTTTCAGCGTATAGTTTGCCAACGCTGTCGGCCCCGGTCACTCCAATATGCCACTACCGGCGGGTGTGCAATTCATAGAGACTTGTCCCGATAAGTCTGCTACTCCCGGTTTCCCTCCATGGGAATCAGAGAGGTGGACCTTGTAATCAGCGCCACATTTACTTCGTCGCCCGATCCTGCGCGGCCATAGGCGTACGCCTTTCACAGGGTCTCCGGTTTCTGCATTGCGACATACCCCTTCGACACTAAAAAGTCTTCATCTGCCTTAACATCCTTGGCAATGGCATCTTACTGGTATCCTTGTTGGTCTTGTTTCAGTCCTTGACTGTAGATGCGGCTTGAGTGGCGGTTGTCCGCTTGCCGCTTGTAGCAGTGTTAGTCACTTGGTTGCCTGTTTATTCAGTTCTTTCTTGTATTTTTTGAGCCATAAACTGCGTTAACTTGTCTCCGCGATGCCTTACAAGCAAATCCATGAATCTTTTGCACTAGTGGCCCTCTGCTGTGCGGTCCGAAAGACTCTGGACTTCTGCTCCTTGTCTCCGAAGGCCGCCTAGTAACAAAATTGGCTGCGGCCTTTGCCGTTAAAGTGTTAAGGCACTCTGACGCTCACTCTAAAGTAATGGCCGAGAGTAAGAAGATGAAGGACAGGCAATCAAACGATTACTGATAGGGGCGTGCATAAACAGTATTGCACGGCATCCGGTTTGTGTCACGTCCAATCTATTCCCAACGACAAGAAAAACCAGCAGCAAATAACTTGTGTGCTCTAGATCCGTGGACATTCTCTATCCGAACAGATGAGCGTCTTTACAAAGTCGAATGAGGACCGCCAACAAATATTCACACCTTGAGGTTTCCTAAGCTTTTGAATCCTTGCTGCTGTGGGGCATTGCAGGCGGAGATTCGTCGTACCTCTCGGCACCATCGGGAATTTTCACTACCGCGCCTCTCGTCCAGATATGCTTTCCACTATCCATCTTGAGTCCCGAGATCAACCCCCCTTTGATACTGACCGTCGATTTGGGTACTCCCTTCTCATCGTGAGTGCGATGGAAGACCCGGGTCCCGCATAGCTGGCAGAAGTAGCAATCCATGTACCCGCCGCTCTTTGTGGGACGAGTCCAGACTTGGAGCTTTGATTCGAGATCCCCCGAGAGAGGAAAGAGACCATTGGCGGGGAAGATTGCCGATGTACCGAATGCTGAAGCGGATTGCTTGCGGCATTGCGAGCAGTGGCAGCAGTAGATATCGAGGGGCTCTGGTCCTGGGGTCTTGAACGTAACCGTGCCGCATTGACACTCAACGTCCATGTTGAGCGGAAAGTCTGGTGCTCGATTCCGGCAGGTCGAATTTACAGATGTAGAGCTGTGGCGACGCTGTTAACGTAGATCGGATACCGGCTGTGAAAAGTATCGTTTGTCAATGGCGGAGGTGAACACAAATAAGAAGAAACACAAGCTTCCGCAGGCGCCGTGATGTGAATGTTCAGGCTTGACACGCGAAGGGAGCCGTTGATCAGCTGAGATCGCCTCATTTTAGATAATCCGCTATCGTTGATTGGCTGGTTTCTTGCGGGCGCGTGAGCTCAGCATTTGGATCGCAGCCTTTTGACGACTAAAATTACCTTCAGTGAACAAGCGACCGCGAGTATGCATTTCACTCCCCAGTCAATTCGTGAAGTGAGATGAATAGTTCTGTGAGATGAGGGAGAACGAAATGAGTTAGCAACAACGAGTCTAAGATGAGTCAGCACTCAGACAGGGCCTCAAGCCCCTAAGCGCTCCCTTCCCCCGGCCAGGTGCAGTCTAAACTAGTGCGAACTTCAGCGCGTCACTGGTGTTCAAGCTTTCACATTTAGCCGGTACGAATAGTCGCATTGCAACATCACCAACTTCATATGGCTAAGAATTACTTCTTCCCCAGAGATACACCTCTTCCCCAGGTGCCGGAAGATCTCATCCTTGGTACACTTGTTTGCCGCCATGCCGATTCAGCCGCGCAAAGAACGCACGTGGGCGTCTTCCCCGGCACCCAAAGAGCTGAAAAGTCTGGTTCCCTTCAATATGCGGAGAAACCATTGTCGTCTGAATAGCAGTGGCCCTGATATACCCCCAGTCAACCCGCCGGGGTAGCCATCAGATCCCCGCCAAAAATCCTCCCTTTTGACCGTCACCCTCCGTTCCAGATTAAGCACCCCGCGACCAGGAGAAGAGCCTAAATGAGACTGCTCAATCAATGCTGTCACCCGTTCCCCTTCCGCATACTCATCTAGATTGCTCTTAACCTGATGTAGTCGAATCGAGCCCCTAGAGGCCCCTCACTGCCGGCCTCGCGCCGTGGTACTCTTGAATCTTGCCCCTGCGAGAAGCAAGCTTCGCCTCGAGCCACGAAGCGAACTCCCGAAGAGGTCGCATCCGGCCGTTCACCCCATGTTCAATAACCCCACAAAGGAGGTTTTCCTGTCTTTTTCGTTCTCTAGTCGTGACGAGATTGAAGTGGTTCGTGTGGGCTCATCATCGTCTGTCCAGCTCGCCAAACAAGCATATATAGACGGTTTCCCAGCCAGGTGATTCTTGTTTCCGAAAGTTTGATGTCCACACCCATCACCAGTTCCTTCGATACTCTACTCTCTTCGACGAACGTCCCGATTCGCCCATCATGCTTCTCGACACCATCGTCACCGGTCTCCTGATGGCCGCCAGCGCGGCTGCCATCCCCATCGAGAACCCCATGGAACTCATCAAGCGCGTCCCTAGCGCAGGCGTCGTGATCCAAAAGTGCGCCAAGTCCGGCGTCTTCGCTCTCGCCTATGACGACGGCCCGTACCAATACACCTCGCAGCTCGTCGACATCCTCAACAACGGCGGCGCAAAGGCTACATTTTTCATGACGGGCACCCTCTACGGATGCATCTACAATCAGCGCACCGCCGTCAAGAAGGCCTTTGACTCTGGTCACCAAATCGCTTCGCACACCTGGACGCACCCTTCCACCTTTGGCAGCCTGACCGCGGCGCAGCTCACGACCGAAATGCAGAAGCTCGAGCAGGCAACGGTCAACATCATCGGCAAGAAGCCCGCCTACATGCGCCCGCCATACCTCGCCACCGGCGGATCCGTGCTCTCGACGATGCAGACGCTGGGTTACAAGGTCATCACAGACGACGTTGACTCGGGCGACTGGAATGGGCAGACGCCTGCGCAGAGCGAGGCCAAGTTCACCGCTGCCGGCGCGAGCGGCAACGGACATATTCCTCTCATGCACGAGACCTACGCCACCACGGTGCAGACTTTGACGCCGTGGTTGATCAACTGGGCGAAGTCGAACAACCTGAAGCTGGTTACTGTTGGTAAGTGAACTTTTCTGGTAGACTATTGGGATTGGTAACTAACGTGTTTATTAGCTGAATGTCTTGATGATGCCAGCGGCGCCTATCAATCCGGCTCTTTCACCGGCAACGGAGCGACTACTTGCTAGAGGGGCAAAAAAGGAGAGAACATTGACATTCCCAACCGGGATGGTAACATCCGTAGGGAGAATTCATGGACATATTATTCCGTACATACCTATGATGCCTAACGCACGATGAAAATACGAAAAGCTTTGATTCCTTGCCACAGACCATGGTTTTATATCTTCACACCATATGGTACTCCGCACATGAGCTTTCAGCAGATACAAGCGCATATGTACTGAACGTCGGCACTCTTCGGATCTCTTCCAACTTGACTTCAGTGAGACTTCTCGCGAGCAAGCCGGAAGCGATTAACGTCGAAAGATTGTCAAAGTAATGCAAAGAAAAGAAAGGAGTTGATTGTGGATTACATATGACAACAAACCCCACTCAAATCCCCTCATTGATAAGACAAGGTTTCCCTCTCACACCAGTTCCAAAACTTCTTTCCCAGAGACTTCTCCCCGCTTGATCCCGGCTTCATTCCCTCGGCGATATCTTCCGGGATACACCCGAATCTTCCCCACGGGATAATGTACGAACCAGACTTCTCTACGGAGACATCCGGCGAACAAGCTACAAAGAGTTCGCTGTAAGCGCCGTATTTAGGCCCTTTGAAAACGACACCCTTGGACCCGATTAGCTTTGTGACGAAAACCACAATGCCAGATATCTTGGGACATACCATTACGATACTCATTGCTGCGGGAGCGTGTCTCTGCAACTCTGTCTTGACTAGTCCTGGATTCACGCTCTGTTCTTCAAGTCAGCCATCGCTAGCCGTGATCGAGTGAGAGGAGTTGAGAACCAAGCTCACCGCAGAGATGATGCCATCTTCTTTCACTCGCTTTGCAAACTCATCCGCAAGAAAAACACAACCGACTTTGCCCTGCATGTAATCGCTCATAGAATCACCAGATAGCTGCGGCGCACCCTTGGCGTCATCCCAGATTACACCACCTTTGGGTGCTCCAAGCGATATCATACTCGCGACCCAAACTACTCTCACGCTTCCTCTTGGCATGCCTTCCAGCCGAGCAGTAGCCTGTAATCTCTCCTCCAGGCACCTTGTCAGGAGATACGGGCCAAGCGCGTTTGTGCCGACCTGTAGCTCGTGGCCCTGGGCAGTTTTGCTGCCTTGAGGCGGCATCATGACGCCGGCGTTGTGTACCAGTACATCTAGTCTTGTCTCTTTGGCAAGGAAAATTTCGACTGCTGGCTTGATTGTTTTTAGATCTGCGAGGTCGAGGATGAGTGGCTCAAGTCGGCCATTGCTTGATGGGTATAGGGCCTTGATGGTCTTGATTGCCGTGGCTATCTTCTCGCTTGAACGTGTTGCGATGTAAATCGTCGCGTTGGCTGCGTAAAGGATCTTGCAGAGTTCAAATCCGATACCGGATGCCCCGCCTGTGATGATAAAGACCTTCGTCTTGTTAACTTTTGACGTTCAGGGTATGTGGGAAAGCAGGGCGTACTCTGTCTGCTTGGTCCGACAGATTCTGTTCTGTGAAAGTCGGCTTGGGTGGAAAAAGCTGGTTCATGTTGCGATTCAACATTATGGATTGTGGACAATGTAATAGAATCGGTATCAACCGTGGTAGCTCTAATATGATGCGGGAGGTTGAATCAGGTTCTTGGTTGAAATTTCCGGTGCTGTGATGTTGAACTGCACTGCTCCTGCCTCACGAAATCCAGAAAATTGAGTCTATATAATGACCCAGTCTCTCCCATCGCTGCACCGGGCGACTTATGTTTCTACTAAGTCTGCCCTCTCGCAAGTCTGGAATAGCGTCTTGAGAAACACAGCCTCAACTTTCAGGCATGACCGCGCAAGGATTTGCGTTGCCTGAAGCCACAAAGCAGGCTCCGGCTGAGCAATTGGGCCAAAAGTCTTGGCTGATACCAGCAGCGGGTCGGGAATGGGCAACTTATTTGGGCCGGTGCAGACCAAAGCCGACCCGGATCGGGATTATGACACAAAAGTTGCCTTGTAAATCCGAGACCATCGGGTCCGGCCCGGCGCCCCGCATTGCAGAGCCCCGAAGGATTCGGAAGGATTCAATTTTGACTGTGCTCTGAGACTCACGACTACCAGCGGCGTGGAACATCTGAAATGTGGACCTTCGAGTTGCTTGTCTGTAACAAAGAGGACAGAATCAATCAACGGCTAGCTTTATTCTTGGGGGCCTCTTTGTGGGAGATATTTACCTACGGGTCAAGTGGAAAGCCGTGAGGCCTCAAAATAATTGATGCTACCCCGACAGAGTTGAATTTTCTGGATCGCAAAATCGCTTAACGAAGATAGACGACGATTATTATGGTGTGAATTCTAAAAGCAAGAGAAACATTGCGATCGGCCCTTTCTCAAAAGTAGTCCCCAAACCCTCCAGATTCCCCACTGCAGACTAATTCACAAACGGAATGCTGCCAAGGTAGGAGAAGAGAAACCAACTCCTCTTTGATGGGAAATAGCAAAAAGCAAACGAATCTTCCGGGGCAACATGAGAAAGCGCAAAAAGAGCAACCGTATCCGCGCGTTCCACGCGTAGCTCGCTTCCCGCACAATTCGGTCCCCGATGGGTGTGACGGCAATGAGTGAATGGAGAGGCTAGTCTGGAAATATGTTAGTTAAAAGTTTGTAACTAGAACCGGGATTGTGCATTAACTCACACAAGCTAAAGTAACCCTCGGGATCATAGGCAATGACGTTGCGCTGAGCGCCCAAGCGAGATTCCACGCTTTTTTCCTAAATATCGGCGCAGAGCTTCACGCTTGTCAACAGCGCATTCGCGTTGTCGGGCGTCTTGTCGATCACGTAGGGAAGTTGGGCTGCGACGTCCGTGGAGTTCGAGGGCCATCGTACAATAGTACGAGCCTCGGCAAGGCTCGCTTCGTCATGGCCTCCCAAGTTGTTCTTGAGGGAGTACAACAGCTCGTTCCTAGTCCAGTAGACTATGAGGTGGATATTGACTAGACACATTCGGCGGGGTTCGTCACGGTCCCAACACTTCGCGCATTCTCCCATGGAAAAGCTAGGATAATAGCCATGCGTCCACTCAAACTTGATGTCGGAGGTGAAGTTTGCACCTCTAGCGTCGCACAAGCTGAAACCCAGGTCTTTGATTGCCCAGTTGATGTTGGCCTTGATAAAGACGTCGGCGCCGCGGGAACGCGGTCCATGGGGACGTGAAGCAGGCGCGGGGACACTCGAGCCATCGGCCTATGGCTTCTTGGAAGGCTCGACGTTCTCTGTCAGGATCCCAATCTTGAATATGCTATCCGTTGTCTTTCTGGCGACGAGACGTGCGGGTTGCGGTGCAGAGCTGTCTATGTCCCGGGTGGAAAATACCAGCCCCACAGCTTGGCTCTCGCATTCTCTCTCGCTTCCGCCGTATCGAGCTTGCTCAAATGTTTACACTCGTAGAATCTTGCCATCCACCGGTCGGGTATTTCCTTTTCGGACGCTGTCAGGTCATTGTATTTTCTCAGCGTCCAGCCGGCGGCTCGTCGCTTGTCGCAGGCGGCAATATGACCGCCCTTCCTCGAGGATTTCCCGCAGATTCAGACGAGAGTTAGAACTCGAGGGTCTGGCGCGTACCATGGTGGTTTGGTTGTGCGTGCGGCTCCACGGAAGGCGTCGATACAACAGAAGGGTCTTGCATGCTTGACAGAAGCGAGAGACACTACATTCGCATGGGCGAAAAACCTCAAGACCATGAGTCAGAATGTTCCTGACGACAAGGAGCGAATCAAACTTCAACGGATATCGCTAGAGGTTGCGTTAATATGCGTCAACGCCGACGAAAATTTTCAACGGGCAATCTTCTCGACGACTGAAAGCGCCTCGGTCTATTTCCAGTGTTGTTTCGCCATACAAGAGGGCTCACAGACATCTTCGATTCTTCTAATGAACTAGCCCGGTATCTTTACTACCGTTGGAAACGAACCTCCTACTTGCATTGGGGCTACTTGGCAAAGATGATCCTCGTTCACAATAGCTTCGCACTCGAGGATGCTATTCTGCAACATGGTCCGCTTACGAGCCCAGTCACAAGTGGACAACTCTCTCTGAAACACACAGCTGTTGGTTGGCGAGCACCACCATTTCACAATCTGGTCAAATGGCAATCAGCTACAACCTGATTACTGGAGAGCTGTTGGTTAATGGTGTTCCACTGAATCATCTTCCTGGGAGATACATGAGCCACCTTTCCTACCAAGGACTATTCGGAAAGATGTCTCTAGAGATCATGCCAACATCAATCCAAGGGATGCAGTACTCGGCGAAGAGGCAGTATGCAGGCCATGTCATACACTTAGGCACCAGTCAAAATCTCGGTCGCGGAGAGCTTGACGTCTTGGTTCAAGCCTATCACAACCAGAATCGTTACGACTTAATTCCAAGACGTCTTCTTACGGGGAAGTTTCCAACCAAGTTTGTCAACGATTATGTTCATTGGTACGACTACAACAGGAACTGCGTAGAGTTCTGCGACAAAGAGGTACCATGGAAACATGATCAGTCACACTGGAGACTTATACCAGCCCCTGGGAATAGATGGACGCTTGGGAGAGATGTTACAGCTCTGATAGATGTCAACAGTCGATCCGCCAAGGCGATCTCCTCGATTCTTCGCCCTCTCGAAGACCAGTACTCGATTCATATTATTCACAACGAGACGGACGGATCGTTATTTGTGGACCTCGCCAAGGCTCGGCTCGAGTTTGCGTACCAATCTAAGGAGACGTCGTTAATGTCAAGACAATATCGAGAGATGTCCGTGGACGCAAATCAATCCATCGGTACTTTAGTGGGTCTGAAGGATAAGCTCATCCTACGTATCGATCAGCCTTGCCATACTGCCATTACTCCTGGTCGCAAGGTACTCATTCTTGAGGGATGTGTATCCCATATGAAGCATGGAGAGCATGTCAATGTCTGCATCGAGAAAGGCAGAGCAGCAGGTGTGGACCAATACGACGTGGACGCGAGACTAGGAAGACTTGTCCTCAATGGCAACCTGCAAAGCAAGCTCTTCCTTTGCTATCCTCACGCCGTGACATCATTCGGGATACCGGACCCTTTGACAGGCAAAACCGGCACTGAGGAAGCTCTCAGCATTCTCGATTCAGCGTTCGTCAGGTCTTTTGACGTCCTTACTCGCGAGAACGTGGCTTTGCTTGGACGACTCGCAGAGGTGACACCGAGGAGAGCCTACTATCCTATAAATAAACGCGTCATGCAGACTGTGGGATGGTCGCCGCAACTGAGCTTTATGTCCCAGCATGGGTTATTCCACGACTCTGTACAATCCATTCTTCAACAGGCAGAGAAAGTACGGTTCTTTCATCCTCAATTATATTTCAGACCTCCACCACTAGACCATGCAAATCACTTTCTCCTTGATCGTGACAATCTTCGCTCGTCAACATTTCGAGTTTCTGGTTTTGGTGCTGAGCGTCAGTGTCAAGAGCATGATGACACACATTATGCGGCCAGAGATCGACGCAGCTCAGATCGACGAACTTGGGCATTCATGGTAGCCAACTTATTATCCCGCCGGACCCCGTTTCTTGTTGATTTTTTACCTCAAGGACTGAAAGGCTGCTTGTGGAACTTTCTGCGGAGTCACAGTTCAGTCCTTGGTAGCGCTCACGCTCTCTCGATTAAGGGGATAGCCTATAACCCCGAACTTCTGTCCAAGACATCTCAATTCATCACGCGCAACTTCCTGACGATGCAGAGGTCTTTGAGGTGGGATGTCAACAAATATCGCCTGATGATATGGCTAGCGATGGTGGCATACTTCAATAGAGCAGACACAACCATCATTCAGACCTTAGCCTCATTCCACTCGACAGGCAAACTTTCGGAGATGGTGTCACCGGCGGCAGATCAATTTGATCTGTCTGAGGGGAAGAGTTTTGTCGTCTCGAAGATTCGAAGTTGCCTAACAAGTAATCTCGTCCCGCTCTCTCAATGCCCCGAAGCCAGGACGACGCAAAACGAATCAGGACTGGAGTCATCTTAGGGATTCAGGCAACGACAGGAAGAACAATACGATCGAAAAACGATGGAGTCAGTCACGGTTTTGGCGAAGATACTTGAAGCCCAGTGGCCTTACAGTGTTCCTGTGATACCACGGCATCATCCAGATAGGACAAGTGGGAATACATATGTACGCATGGATGCAGCCCTGCCTGCCATTACAGCGTTATTCAAGAGTTGGCACAACAACCTCCAGTTTGATGCCCATCTTGGCGCTATTGCTAGCCACCTACCAACCGAAGTCAACATTGTGCCTCCCGTGGAGTCTCGACTATCAACCCCCGATTTGCCATCAGCGATATCGTCTCAAAAGCAGCGATACCTGGGCGAAGACAACTTTTTCCGAGAAACGATACCGCATTTCGTCAGTGAGAGCGTCTCTGTCTTGGACTACGGTTCTATCTGCCAGCGCCCGAAAAATGCAGGTGGAAGTGTAAAGAAGTTCAAGCTACCGAACCTGCTCTCCAGATTCGGGAATAGGCAACTTGGCCAGTACGAAAGACAAACATGTCAATGGACTGAAGTCAAGTCTCGAGGCTCTACAGCATCACGAGTCGACCGAGGTATTCCTCAAGCCCTGTTACGACGAGGCGACTCCTGCTTTGTTGGATTACGTACAAAAATGCAAGAAGAACGTCCAGAAACTTCACAGTCTCATCATGATGGCGTTGTTTGGTCAGAATGGCGGTAACTGTGTCGCGAACATCCATGACATTTATCAACGGCCAAGATTTTCTCCCTTTTTACTTCTGAGAAGACTCAATCACTTACATCGAGATCGCACTCCAACTATTTGGAGGAAGTACCTTATTCAGTATGGGATTGCTGTCACACAACTTCAGCGAGCCGAGCGCATGCTGGCCTCGTCAGGAGATGCCATCACACTGACAAACGAGCTACGGAATTCTGCATACAGGAACTGGTTCCCAAATGACCACCCCGATACCCTGTTGTTGGAGATTGAGAGCGGAATAATGGTTCGAGATGTCCAGGAACGAATTGCTGGGCAGATGAGAGATCCACCAGCTGAGCAGAGTGCTGTCATGCAATTGAACATGGGGGAAGGGAAGTCTTCGGTGATTATCCCGATGGTCGCCGCCGCTACCACCAACGGATCACAGATGGTGAGAGTCATTGTGGCGAAGGCTCAGTCGAAACAGATGGAGCAAATGTTGGATGCAACGCTCGGGGGTGGTCTGGTTCAACGACCAGTCTTCCGCATGCCGTTTTCGAGGGCGCTCAAAATCGATCGGTCTATCTGAAGCCGAGACTATTCACACACTCTTCCGAGAGTGCATGGAGTCCAAAGGCGTCCTTCTCATCCAGCCTGAACACATTCTCTCTTTCAAGCTCATGGGATTTGAAACCGCCATCGCAGACAAGGCCATAATCAGTCAGTCACTAATCAGGTCTCAACAATTTCTCGACGAATTCTCCCGCAACATTGTGGATGAGAGCGACGAGAACTTCGATGTAAAATTCGAACTCGTCTACACGATGGTGATTTATGTGTAGACAGCTTGCTGTAGTGAACGTGCCAGAGGGGTACCTATTGGAAGACCAGCCAAACCAGCCTCACTGATATGACTGAGCAGATGATCCTTGGCGCTTTCCTGCAAAATCCGTGTTCGAGGGAAGCATCCTTTGTGGCGACTAGACACTTCGATCGAAGTAGAATCAGCCTCCTGGGCCGCTGGAAGGAATCTTTTAATCACCCCAAGAACTTCTTGAATGCACACCCATCGATCTGGACTGTGCTCTACTGGCTGCTGAGACCCCAAATTCAACCTGACGCCGGCGGAAGCGTCTGAGGTTGAGTCATCCACGATTTAGTCGCCAGCTACCAAGAATACCCTTCTTTTACTGAGAGGTCTCATCGCCTGCCAGATCTTTAGCTTTGTATTTTTCCAAAAGCGATGGCGGGTGGATTACGGTTTGGACTATACGCGTGAGCCAGGCACAAGACTCGCAGTGCCATACAAGGCCAAGGACAACCCAAGCGCTCGATCTGTATTCAGCCACCCAGACGTTATCATCACGCCCACATCGCTCAGCTACTACTACGGCGGATTGAATGATGCGCAAATTCATCAGACTTTCGAGCATCTCCTGCACTAGGATCAGGCGGACATGGAATACTGTGTCTGGGTGGAGGATAGCGATCACTTGCCGACATCATTTCATCAACTATCGGGCATTAATCTCGACGACGGTTAATGTGTCAGGCAGATTTTCCCTTGCATTCGCTATGCAAAGGGGACGATTGCTTACTTCCTGCAGCATATTGTTTTTCCTAAGGAGGTCAGAGCATTTCCTTACAGCTTTCAGCGTCAGTGTGGGACATTGGCAAAGAGACGGCGAATCCGACCACAGGCTTTAGTGGAACGAACGACTCTCGTGCTTTCCTTCCACTGAGCGTTAGGCAACTTGATCTCCCCGATCAAAAGCATACCAACGCTCTAATACTGGAATATCTTCTCCAGGACGAAAGTTCTGTGGCGTTGATGCCATCCACGAAAGAAGCATCAAAGACAGATGCCGAGACCCTTTTAGAAATGGTCGTCAAGCTGGATCCTCCGGCACGAGTTATTCTTCACGTCGGTGCTCAGATCTTAGAACTTGACAACGTTGGGGTCGCAGAACGATGGCTCGGGATGACGGTGCGACAACGACAAAACACAGGCTGTGATTTTCTGCGACGAGGATGATGTCGGATTGGAAGTCCAATTCGACCTCGAGGCGGG
>JFFI01002021.1:53581-72643 GCA_001563125.1 Colletotrichum salicis
TGATCATATTCGTGTTGTAGACCGCAAAAGAAGAATAGAAAGCTTCCAGACCTCGCCTCTTGCAACTCAGACCGACGTTTGCCTAGTATTTCTCGATGAAGCTCACACCAGAGGCACGGATCTGAAGCTTCCGGAAAGCTATCGAGCAGCGGTGACATTGGGAGCTAATCTGACGAAGGATCGATTGGTTCAAGGTAAGCGTTACTGAACGATTCCATATTTTGTAGATGTTTGCTAAGATCAAGTGGGATCAGCATGTATGCGTATGAGGAAGTTGGGCAAAGGCCAGTCTATGGTATTTTGCGTCCCCGACGAGATCAACCAGAAGATATCCTCTGCTTTTGATCTCAGAGACAATGATTTGTCGGTAGATCATATCTTAGAGTGGTCAATTATGGATACATTCAAAGACTTACGCCTTGGGATATGGCTGTGGGCGAACCAAGGCCGCCGCTATCAAAACCAGAAACTTCTCTGGGAGAAAGTAATGACAGACGACTCACCAATCATCAGCAAGAGACATGCGGAAAGATTTCTAGAAGAAGAAGCGCAGACACTAGAAACACGATACAAGCCTATTTTCCAGCTCGCATTCGCATTAGAGGGGACACACGCGAACGACCAAGGTAGCGTTGACGCCATTGCCGAAAGATTGCTCCAACTTGGAGGCGTCAATCCGGAGTCTACCACATTTCGAGAAGAACAAGAGACAGAGCTGTCGCTGGAAGTGGAGCAGGAAAGGGAGGTTCAGAGACCGCCCGCAGCAAAGCCTGCACGACACGCCATACACCCCGACGTCCGCGCATTCATCTCCGATGGCGTGGTCAAGAGAGGATCAGAGGCATTTCTGCCTGCCTTTAATTCGTTCGAAGAGACCAGTGCTGCGAAGCAGTATGATGTCAGCAGGATTTCGCGGGGCCTTTTGGTCACTGAGGACTTTGCCCGGACTATCGTCTCTCCAGGCAATGGTTATAATTCAGATCTCTTCCAGAGGTAGTTCAATGGATTCTGACCAGTGCGTCGAAGACAGGGAAAGTTACGGTCGTGGCAATAATCAGTTCACACAAGGCCCAAGAGCTTTTGCCAGAAATCAACAGATCCAGCTTGGTATCTATTCATATCTACGCCCCACGACCCAATTTTGGTTTCCGGCCTTTGGATGTGTTGGTATACACGTCAGCAGGGCAACCGTACGGTTGGAACGAAGTGTCAATATTTGTCTATTATTACTGCGTATGGAGGTGGAAGGAGGAGGTTGTGGGCAGAGCCCATAATCCTTCAGAAGTGGTATGTAAGTGAAAGGGCCGTTTGTAAGTGCCCATACCGTCTTCCAGATCCACCCTTTTCTGCCGACTGCTTAGAGATCCAACAGGATGGATTGGATCTTTACATGATTCCGCGACGATCGGTCCCCCGGACTATGTTTCAACGACTGGTTACAGAGCTAAACCTTTTTTCCGGTCAACTTTACATCAAATCGATAGACGATTATTTGGACTTGCAAACATTCCTTACTTTGGACTCGGAAGGCACACAGAGGGGTGCCACAGTCGATTTCGGTGTTGATTCTGACGAAGTCATGAACCCGGGATCCCTCATTCATTTCTTCAAAACGATATTGATGAAAGTTCGAAGGAATTGTGAGTCGATAGATAAAACCCATGTCGGACGAATACTAGACCAGCGAGCCTTGGATGCTTCGGATCTAGAAGAGGAGAGATGAACGCAAGCGATAGATCACAAGAGGAAGTGGAGAGAAGGGGGCGGCATGATTTACCTACTACTACTGGCATAGGATTATCGGATAAATAGTACAAGATTGTTTTAAATGGAATATCTGCCCCAAATAATCATGCGGCACCACTTCCAAAATTTGGGACGCAGTCAAGTCAAACGAGTCACTGCACTGAAGGCTGACCTGGTTAATCTCGACTCAAATACGCAACCTTGAGGATAAGTCCACAGCATTCAAAGACATGATTTTTCTCGTGTGAAAGATTCAAACAAAGCGCTTTTCTGTCATATCTATGAAATTGATGATTTCAACGTAGACCAAACCTCATCGCCCTCGCTATAGTCCATTAGATCGATACAAATCCTTCATTACCGGTTTTGTCTTCCCGAGGCTCATTACATCCAACCCCTTCCCAGCTCAGAATCAGACACGCTTTCCATCCTGATCATATACTTCCTCCATCCAAGTACCAAAGTCCAGTATATCAGGGTTCTCTCGCTTCACGGCCGCAATATCGACCCCAAAACCAACAGTGTAAAACCATCGGTACATAGCACCAAATTTGGGGATCATCCAGTGCAAGAATTTGACCAGAAACTGGAACGTCTCTGGGATTTCCGTTCCCTTCTTAGACTTGAAGATGGCACTGGCAGCCTCCAGCGTAAGCTCATCGCCAGCCAATGGAATCTGCCTGCCAGCGAACTCTTGGGGGCGAAGAAAAGCCCTTGCGGCGGCTCTTCCCACATCCTTCACGGAAACCAACTGTAGAGGCTTCTCCTTGACGGCAACTCTCCATGATGTAGCCATGATCTTGATACCCATTCCCGGCTCCATATTCTCCATGAAGGCTACGGGTCGAAGGATGGTCCAGTCCATCTTGCCGCGTGCGTTGTCGACTAAGTGATGTTCGATGCGATGTTTACTGACGAAGTGAGTTACACTAGGAACGTAGTTGTCGTATGAGTCGTCCCCACCTCGGTCGATGGAGCTGTATGTGAAGAATTTGACATTGTTGGATAGAGCCGCATCGACTAGCGCCTTGCCTTGGGCTTCCTCGAGTTCTGCTGATGCACCCTTGCCAATGGCTGTCTGAATATCCGTCAGCATCAGAACCTGACTAGCCCATGGTTTCCATCATACTTACTTGTACACTAAATACGCCCCAAAGATCAGTGTTCGAAGAGCTCAGAGCTGCTTTGGCGTCGGAAAAGATGGCAGGAACGTCGTTGAGATCGCCCTGAATGACGATGACTCCGCGCGATACTAAGCTCTTGGCTTTGGAAGACGCAACATTGCGAGTAACGGCAATGAGTTTGTAGGCGCTGCCGCTCTCTGACTCCAGAAGTGCATCAATGACGGCGCCGCCTTGCTTGCCGGTCGCACCTGTGACGAGGATCGCCCTACTTGATTGAGAATCGCTAGACATGGCTAGGGAGATGAAATATGGATTGTGTTGTTTGAGACTTGATGATTTTGCTTGTATGTATAAGATTACTGGTGTAAAACTGCAGCGGTATTACTCCGTAGCGTGTTATCTGGTATCAGAGTAGCTGGTTGATGATTTCAAAAAGAGTTTGAGATCAAATCAGTGAGCTCATCTTCCTTATATCTCCAGATCATCACGCATGAGAGCCAAGCTCCATTCTCCCCAAAAGACCAGATCATCGCTCAAGCTCGCTCCTTCGCTTCTCGCGACACCTCAATCGCCGGACTTCTAAATGATTGCTCATCACTCTTATCTCGTGGTGGTTGCAAGGGAAAGGATCTTACCCCTGGCCTAGTGTAGTAAGGTGACAGATCTCGCGCGCCGCGCAAAACGAACAAAAGCATGTTTCGGGATGCATCCTGTCAGCTTAGAAATCAGCACACAACGCTGTTATTCTATTGGCTAATTACACGATAGGGAGAATGACGCTGCCCACTGATGTGGCATTCCAGGGTGTCAAGATTCGTCAGCTGCATGGGAGATGTGAGTCTTACCACATGCAGACACAGTGGCTACGGACTAACCCGATGGCTCGAATAGCGCATCAGTCGAGTGTCAAAAGAGTAGTTTATATCGACGTGCATGTAGCTAGTTGTGCTAATACCTCAGTTTGAGTGCAATTGCTTGTCAGAACCACTTACAAGAGCTATCACGTGTGACTGCTAACCGGGACGGATCAAGGACAGGTTCGTGATCACTTCCGCAAAGGACTTGACCTTAGATCCCTTGTTTGGCCATAGCTTTGTGCACAACTGGTGAGCTTTGACGGGTTGTCATTTGCAACCTCAATAAGCTCAGTGTAAACATGAAATTCGATTGCGAATGAATAATCAAAAAAGACCCCCAGAAGTCTCCGTCCCAAACAGATTCACCCGCATCCCACCAGCCTTGTGAGCAGAACACTCTGTTCCATTCACACAGACATTGAAGCCGCAACAGTTGTCAACCAGACATACTCTACCTCCATCACATGGAGTTGTAGAGTTGCACTGATCATACCCAACGCATCTCCCCGTCCGGAACCCAATACCGCCACCATCCAAAGTCTTACCGCAAAGGCAATCGGAGTTGGGAATCGAGGCCTCGGGCGGGTAGAAACGTTCTCCATCTTGAACAATGCACGCATTTGCATTCGGGCAGCATGCAAGGGCTGTAGAATCAGTGACGTTGCGCTCATATTCTGAGCCCGTGGAAGGCAGACTTGTAATGTTTGCGAGGGAGACGGGCGTTGTAGAGGTTCCAGCCGTGAAAGTGAGGTTCAACGTCTCAGTTGAGATGAGGGGGCGGCAGACTTCCGTTTTGATCGTAGTAACCCCGTACCCTTGAACGATATCACCTAGTCCCGACCCAGAGCCCGAAGTCGAGTTCTTGAAGGTTGCGGCCGAGAAGTCATAGAGATTCATAAAGCTGTCAATGACTGCCAGAATACCTCGGCCGGCATCAGAACCAAGTTGTAGCCCGGCGTTAATGAAGGGCTGCAGGAGCTCGTCGACGTTGATGACGCTGCCAAGTTGTTGGAAGAGCAGACTCCAGACTGACGTGAGTGGCGGGCAGCTTCCCACCAAAGACCCCTGCGTCAAGTGATCCAGAGTCTGTTGAACTGATGTCTCGCATTCCATAGAATCGCTGCCACTACCAGGGAACGCACAATTAGCGACGAAGTCTCCCGTCGCACCTGGCAGGACGATGCACTGAGTGTCGCCCAGAGCTACTGAGACCGGCAGATCGGCGCGGGCAGGTTTGCCGCACTGGTCTTTGAGATGGAGGGTCACGTCGAATGCGTCTTGCGCCATCTCAGCCAAGGTCCCCTTGAAGACGGGGAGACGACCTGAATTTGTGCCGTTGACTGGAATATCAGTGGTGTTTGTACAAGTAGAGTTTGTCAAGGTGTTGAGTTGCTGGAAGAAACCAGATATGAAGACGTCAATCTTGGGTGAGCAATTTGCGGAGGCGAAGTGCAGGCCCTCGCTGTCGATGGAGAGCACATTGCCGGCTTTGTCAACGATTCCAAGCTTTGACGGATCGGAGACGTCGACGAAAACGGAGTTGGTGGTGTTGTCTATCAGACTGAGGTATTGAACGGAGTGTGTAGTCTCATTAAGGTAGAACGCATCAATGTATGGAGGTGTACGATCGGTGACGTTTAGGAGAGATTCGTGGAGTGAAGGTGTTGGGATGGGAAGTGCATAGCATGAAGTTGCGTTTTGAGCTACAACAACGGAGATTCCCGTGAAAGCTGAGTCGTAGCTTGAGGTCGTGGTTGCTGAGATACTTGTCGGTGCAGATAAAGTAGCAGTGGCGGATGAAGACCCTCCCGCTGTTGGGTTGGTTCCATTGAGTGTGCTCATGAACGTGGCGCCGCCAGTCAAACTGACGGCTGTCGGTGTTCCCAAACTCGAAGAGCGCTGAGACAGGGCACCGAAGATGGTCGAACCACCGATTACGGTCCAGGTGGAAGCCACACCATCAATTACACTACTGAAGACCGTGGGTGTAGGGGTTGCGACAGGAGGTCCGGCCGTGGCGTTCGAGCCACCGAAGATGGTTGAGCCTACGATCACCGTCCAAGACGAGGCAATGCCTCCAACTACACTCGTGATGACCGTGGCACCGGGTGGGAGATCAGGTGAAGCGGACGTCTGGGTTAGAACCGGGCTAATGGTTGAGCCTCCGATTACTGTCCACGAAGAAGCAACGCCTTCGATGATACTCGTCACGACGGTCGCACCAGGTGGCAGATCAGATGGAGTAGACGTCGGACTTGGCACCTGACTGACTGTTGAGCCTCCAATGACGGTCCATGAAGAGGCGCTACCTCCAACTATGCTCGTGATGACGACCGCGCCATCAGTCGTGGTCGGTGTAGCAGTTGGGACCGTGGCATTTGTCGGGTTCAAGATAGTCGAGCCTCCAATGATGATCCAGGTTGACCCAACCCCTCCAACTACGCTCGTAATCATAGTGGCGCCTCCAGACACCGTTGAAGTCGGTGATGTCTCGCTGGGGTTTGCGGAGATAGTGGAACCCCCGATCACAGTCCACGATGAAGCAACACCATCGATAATGCTCGTGATGACTGAGGGAATAGGACTTGGAGTCGGTGAACCAACAAGTGTTGAACCTCCGATGACAGTCCAGGTCGAGCCAATCCCGCCAATCACGCTAGTGATGACGCTGAATGTGCCAGTCACTGTTGCAGATGGAGTCGGAGAAGGTGTTGAGACTGCACTCCCATTTAACGGGAAACCGACAGTCGAGCCTCCGATCACTGTCCAGGTAGAGGCAACCCCACCAATGACACTCGTGATGAGGCTAACCCCAGCAGTCTCAGAAGACCCCGGCGACGATGTGGACGTAGCTGAGTTGGGAGAGCCGACAAGCGTTGAGCCGCCTATCACGGTCCACGTTGAAGCTTCCCCGTTGATGATGCTCGTGAAAACAGTGAAGGATCCTGATGTGGTTTCTGAGGGAACTTGAGTAGATGTGCTGCTGTTGGCGAAAGGTCCGCTACTGGTGCTTCTGCCGAGGGTAACAACCCAAGTCGATGCCACACCGCCAACATCACTCATAATAGTGGTGACTGCCGGCGGTAGAATTGGCGTGGCGGTTGATGTCTGGTCGCTAGAAGCACCCGTAGAGCTAGACACCCAAGGTAGACTCCACGAAGAGGCTCCATCAGGCAGCGTGTTCGTGAGCCTACTGATCAAAGATGACTCAACAGGAGCTCCAGTGATAGTCGTCGTGAGCCCGTTGATGACGGACGTGATTCTCCCCATGGTCTGAGTAGAGCTCGGCTCAGATTCACCTCCAGAAACTGTCTTGACTGTCGTGTAGTTCCCGCTGATAATTGTTGTCACCCTCGGCACCGCCGCCGACCCAGCCGTGGTCCCAGGCTGCGTAGGCAAACCAAAAGTAGAATTTCCAATCAATGTCACCGTCGACACGAAACCAGACGCAGTCCCACTAGCTTCACCGGTAATAGTCTTCGTCGTGGGAGGCGGGCCGGGACGACCACCGCTGTCGCCATCGCTTACCGACGAAAGACTCTGCGCGCTAGTTGGGTTTGGGATCTCGGAGCTGTAGATGTAGATTGTGCTGACTTGCGTCTCTGTGACTTGGACTGTGGCGGTGACTTCGCCCCAGCCGCAGGTTGAGGCTGTTTCGGATGGAAGGGCTGGGCCGGGGAAGGAGTAAGAGTAGCCGCCATCGAATGTTGCGTGGGCTGTTGGATTGCTTTGGGTATCCGAGAGCGTTGCTGAAGCTGCGTCAGTTGCTCCCGGGTCGTCAGTTTCAGTCGAGTAGTCGGCGGCCGGCGTTACGGTCGCATTTGCATGGCATGACGCTCGCGGTGTTGGGTCGGGACTTAGAAGACAAGAACACTGTAGCTTGTTAATACCCAATCCATCACGTTTGAGGTATTTATGGGTCAAGTGCAACTTACGGCTGATGATACCGAGAGCGCAGGATAACTCGTCGGAATAGCATCTGGTAGACTGAGACTGGCAGTAGCTTCGCCAGAGTCCAGGAGCACGGAGCAGTACATCGTCCCGTTATGCCGCTCCATGGCGCGGAGGAGGTTATCGCCGTGGCATCCGTCCGCTGTGACCAGCGCCGCCCTCCCTGCGAGAAGAATAAGAGATGAGAGAAACATGATAACGAATGACCTTGAGCTAAAGGCAGAAAAAACCAGAAGGCGAAGCAAGAATGGTCAGATTGGAAATGGGAAGAGGGAGCAGTTGAGCGAGTGTTGAGGGCTGAGGCTGTCGATCTTCGTCGGCCTGGTCCCGTTGAGGTTTCTCGTCACCATTATCATAGTATTTCTATCGTCTTGAGACCTTTATAGAGAATTAGTGACTTGACCCACGATATCCTCACGTATCGCAAGGTGAATATCCTGTGCCGAATCTCCGAAGTAGACCACAACGCCGAGACAAGCTCCAGCTTCAAGCCACTCATCCTACCTAGTTCCCAGTCCACTGCCTCGTTGAAAAATTGGAAGACACCATCGCGACACCAAGTCACAAGCCCTGAGCGAAGCAATATGCCTGTGATGCCATCGCTTCCCAGATATCAACGATAAAACCAGAGTCGTGCCACTCGCTAGGTACCGTCCGGCATCGGGCCCAGCGAATCCGCGATACACAACGTTCCCCTCGTGCCCTCAGCTGCATGCGCGTCCAAGACCGACGCGGTACGCCGTCAAGATCATGCAGGTACCAAAATGATGGCGCTGAGCTGCACAACGGCTCGTAATAAATCGCCTGTATGTCTTCGATAGACTTTGATCTTCGGTGCACACTGTCCCCATCTCCATTGCCAGGAGGATTGGCACTAGACGGTTTGATGAACGACCCTCGTTTCAGCCACCCTCATGACCGATAACAAGCCCATGATCCCATCTCGCGAGAGTCAACGACACGTTCTCCCGGCATGAGTACCGTTCGCCAAGCGGATATTGATGATTCACATCTTGTTATCAAACAGAAATTGGACCAAAACCTTGTGTCATCTCCCAGAATGAGACAGAGAAGAGTAGATGAGGGGACAAGATTATGCACTCTAGGTTAAACAACACGACCCAAGAAGCGAAAGGCAACACAAACCAAAGGTAGGTAGCGGGTTTCACTCGCAGCAGTCACAGACAGAATCGATAGATTAGAACTCGCTCAGGTCTGACAAGACGCGTAGAACAAACCCAGAAAAGCCTCCAATTTTCTTTTCAATCATTACATCCATGATGCGCCTCCCCTCGTACAGTCATTATACCGATGACACACAAAGAACCGACCCAAGGCCCACCCAAGGGGCGACGATATTAACAGGCATGATCAACACAAAACGCGCGCAAAATAGCAATGAACCCATCATTCGTAAGACTCTCCCCTCTCACCTTTTCCGACGTTTCCTCATCGCGCCATCGTCGTCTGTTGCGTGGCTTGCTGAACTTGGCCCTGACCCTGCACGCGAGTCCGCACGATGTAGTCCTGGTTCTCGATCGCTACGCTCTTCGTCATGTGGTTCACCTTGTAAACACCGACAAGACGGGCAGCCAGCTCGAACATGTTGTTTCGGAGCGAAATGACAATGAACTGGGCGTTCTTCGTGCGCTCCTTGATGTAGTTGGCAACGATTGACACCTGGGGGTGACAAAGTCAGCAGGGATGAAGAGCGACAGGAACCAATGGCGAAGGGGTGAACTTACGTTTCTGAAATCCAAGGCAGCATCAATCTCGTCCATGACGTACAGAGGCGTCGGCTTGTAGTGATGCAGAGCAAAGACAAGCGCCAAACTGCTGAGCGTCTTCTCGCCACCAGACAGGTTGCTGATGTTCTTCCACGACTTCTTCGGAGGCATGACGCTAAAGAGGATACCTTCGCTGAACGGGTCGAGGGAGTCGACCAACTCGAGCTCGGCGTTACCACCCATGGTAATCATTTGGTACATCTCCTTGAGGCGGAGAGAGATCGTGCTAAAGCCCTCCATGAAGCCTTCCAGACGCAGGCGACGAAGCTCATCGCAGCGCTTCTTGGCAGCGTCGCGTTGGCTGACGGCGGTCTGAAGGTCGGATGAGCGGGCGGCGTGCTCCTCGACACGGCGGCGATATTCGGCGAGAACACCGAGATCGACGTTGACGTTTTGTGTCTTCTCTTCGAGGGCGGCAATTTCTCCCTTGAGCTTCTCCTTGCTCATGTCCGCCAGTTCATCTGGAGTGTAGACAGGCAGCTCGAGTGCTTGGCTGGTTGGCTGAGATGGCAGTTGGGACTCGTCAGACTCTTCGTCCTCTTCCTCGTCCTCGGCTTCAGCAGGTGGCTGGGAGTCCTCGCCGGTGACAGCGTCCTGGGTAACTGTCTTGTCACCATCGGCTTCTGCGTCGGCCTCTCCCTCAGCAGCTGCCGGTGCAGGGGTGGCCTTGGGGGCAGGGTTGGAGGTTCCGGTTAGGTCGTCTACGTTCTGAAGCACCAGCTTAGACAGCTTGTCGTTCCAGTACATGAGTCTCTTCTGGTTCTCAGTCAGGACCTTCTGGTTTTCCTCAAGCTTATTGCGCATCTCGATCTCGCTGGCCCGAGTAGCATTCAACTCTGAAGTCTTTTCATCGAGCTCGGCCTTGAGGGATGTCAGCTCTTGTTTCTTAGCTGCCAAACCCTCCTCGGCCTCTTCGACTTGTCCTTGAAGAGACTCGGCCTTCTCGCCTTGGTTCTCGATTTCATGCTCGAGCTTCTCAAGATCGCGGATTGCAACCTCAATGTCCTTGGTGGCCTTGGCGTGATCCCTCTCAAGCTTAGTCTTTTGCTTCTCGGCCTTGACTTTGCGGACTTCAGCGTTGGAAGTCTCCTCGTTTTGAGAGACAATCTCTTCCTTCAGAGAGTCGACGTTGGCCTTTTGCAGGCGAAGCTTCTCGCCACCAACCTGCATAATCTTGTCTTGCAGAGCCTTGATCTCTTCCTCAACTCCAGATGTCTCGTCATGGAGCTTCTCAACCTCGTTGTTAAGCTTGGCAATCTCCTTGCGAAGAGCCGCGATGCGGTTGTTGTCCGAAGCGGAGGGTTGGTGCTCTTTGCTGAGCTCCTTGATGCGACGATGGGCATCGGCCAGGTTCCTTGCCGCGCTCTCGATTTCAAGGGTGATCTTCTGCATCTTGGTGTCGAGCATGGGAATCTGATCGTTGAGTTCGCGGAGTCTTGTCTCAAGCTCGCGCTGCTGCTCTTGGAAGTCTTGGAACTTCTCCTCGAGAACATCACGATCTTCCTCGAGCTTCGAGACCTGCTCCTTGGACGTCTCAGCGACAAGCTTCGAAGACATCAGACCCCGCTTGACAGTCGTGCCACCACCAGACATAGTACCAGACTTGTCGATCAGCTCGCCGGCCAATGTAACCACGCGCCATCTCCTGGCGCCATAGGCAATTCTGTTGGCCTGGGCCAGGTCGTTGGCCACGAGGGTATCCTGAAGGGCGTGGTAGAATGCCGGGCGGAACCTCTCCTCCTTGGGGTTGACCAGGTCGAAGAGACGAGGCGCATTCTCGGGAGTCTGAATGGCATTCATGTCTCGAACTCTCAATTTGTCCAAACACATAAAGTTACCACGACCCAAGTTGGTCTTTCGAAGGTACTCAATGCATTGTTGACCGGCCTCAACAGTGTCGGTAACGAAGTTGTCGAGGGCGCCGCAGGCCGTAGAGATGGCCACATCGTACTTTTGGTCGATTGCGCCCAAATTGCCCAATCTTCCGTGGAACCCGTCGATACGACCGGATTCGCGCATGCGCATCAGAGCGGTGAGTACGTTCCCCTGAGTCTGCGTCTTAGACAAACTTGAGCGAGCCTCGTCCGCCTTTTGTCTGGCGTTAGACACCTTGGCACGAATCTTGGGTTCGTGAGCATTGAATCGGGTCAATTCATGCTCGGCCTCTTTTCTCTCTTCCTCAAGCTTGGCCTTTTCGGCCTGGCACTCCTTGAGTTCCTCAGTCTTGGCAGCGCGAGCATCCTCGATGGCGGCGATCTTTGCCTCCGTCTCAGATATGGCCACAGCACCGGCGTTGGCCTTCTCCTCGAGGATGTTCATCTCGCTCTCTGCAACAGCAATGGCCGACTGCTTCTGGTTGATTCTTTCCTTCCACGGCTCCAATGACTTCTGCTTGACTGCGATCTGGTCGGAGAACTTTTGGGTCTTGCCCTTGAGGCCTTCACGGATGGTGGTGAGCTCGGCCTCCTCTTCCTGCACTCTAATCTCGAGTGAAGCAATTTCTTGGGCACGGGTCTCAATTTCCTCGGCGCATTGGGCGACAGTCTCGTCTGCTTCGGCGGCTGACTTTTCGGCATTGGCAATGGTCTTGTCCAGCTTCTTCTGCTTGTCGTTCAGGAACTTCTTCTTTTCGTCAAACTTGACGCGCTCTTGCTCGAACTTGGCCATCTCCTTAACAAGGGCCTCGGTTTCCTTTGCTTGCGCCTCGAACTCCTTGCTTCCACGAGAGTATGACTTTTGGAGTTCCTTGATGACCTTCTCGCCGCCATGGTGCTTCTCCAACTCGTCGTCGAGCTGGGCCTGCATCTGACTAATGGCCTCCTCGGTGACGGCTACGTTGTCGTTGCATTCGCCAATGTAGAGCTGGTATAGGGCAGATTTCTTGGTTGTGAGCTCGTTCTCGTCGCGGATGTATGCGATAGCCTTGTTCTTCTTGTCTTCGAGGCCGTTCTTCTCCTTTTCAACGTGTTGGACGCGACCGCTCTTCTCCATGCAGATTTCGTTGAGAGTCTCGACCTCCGTAGCAGACTCTTCAATGGGCGCCTTGTACTTCGAAGTGCCGATGATATCCTCCAGGTATTCGAGAAGACCGTCGTCGTGTTCGTTGGCGGCCTTGGGCTTCATCTGGGCGATAGACTCAACCTCACCCTGCAGGATAAGGAAACGCTTGTGGTCAAGATCGATGCCGCGGTCGCGAAGGAGGGTGGTAACTGTGGTGAAGTTGGAGGTTTTGCCGTTGATGTAGTAGTTGCTAGAGTTGTTCTTGAAGGCTTTTCGCGAAATGATGAGATCGGAATCGGGAATGACTTCGTGACCACCACCGGGCTATGTATGGTTAGCGACTGTTTGCGCGCAGCATTTGATGCAACATACCTGATCCATGACTTCTCTGAAGTGCACAGAGACCTCGCAATGATCCAGATTCGGGTGCTGGGCTGAGTTGTGAATCAAGGCAGAAAGCTTGCCCTGACGCATCTTGCTTGCGCGAAAGCCAAATACGAACAAGAGAGAATCGATGACGTTGGACTTTCCAGAACCGTTGGGGCCAACAACGGAAGAAAAGGATCCGTGAAAAGGACCAACTTCCTGGCGACCAGCATAACTCTTGAAGTTGGTAAGAATCAGGTAGGAGATAACCAGACGAGGCTTGGGAGTTGTGTCCTCGACCACTGGCACGGTCAGGGTGCGCGACTTCAAGACGATGTCCATTGGCTTCTCCATCACCGTGTCCATTGCGCGGACAGGCTTGAATGTGGCTTGTGTCTCATCGGCGACGGGCCTCTGCTCGTTGACCGAAGAAGCTGTGATATCGGCAAGAGGTTCTCCATGCACCCGGGAGGGCTCGGGAGTAGCGGATGGCTTGGGTATAGATGCCGGTGTCGCGGACTTGGTGGAAGCTCTAGGTGCAGCGCTCATCCTGGGCTTTCTGGGAGAGGGCTTTCGGGCTGAGGATGGCGGTTCCTTCTTGCTGATAGTCTGGTCGGGGTCGAAGATTTCGCTGGGCTCTATTGAGGGAGCAATTTCATGCGCCGTGTGGTCCTCGGCAATAGATGTCTCGTCCGCGACAGACGGTTCCTCCACCGCTGAAGGCTCCTCTACTGCCGAAGGCGCCTCTGGAATGGACGTCACATCTGCAACCGAAGCCTCTTCCTCAAGTTTCGTAGGCTCCTCAGTCACAGTGGTGTCGGCATTCTTCTTAGGTCTGCCGCGTCGGCGAGGTGCTGTCGGAGCAGGCGTAGACGAGGGGGCAGCGCTCTTGCGGGCGCGTGTTGGTCGGCGCACTGGGCTTTTCGATGGCTCGGGGGCGAACTCCTCCTCGCTCTCTTCCTCTCTCTTGACGGTGGTGTTTGCGATCTCATCCTCGTCGGATGAGTCGACGATAGCCTGGCGGCGCGTCGCACGGCGCGGGCGGGCCGACATGATGCTTGTGGTTAGGCTGTAGGTTAGTCGTATGTGAAGCGAATAAACGCAGAGACGAAGGTGCGTAGGGTATCCCAATTAAGGTGACAAGAAGCCAAGCAAGAATTGAAAAAGAAACGCAGCAGGCGCAAAGTGGTGCCGCGGTAACAGAATTTGGTGATGTCGGATGCGAAAAGGGAAAAGGGAAAACGCAATTGTGTTGTTTGCTTCCACATTTCCCCCACTTTGATTTGTTTGAATCCCTCACCGATTAGGCCGATTGTAAACAAACAGCCCACACCGCCCGCCCCCACACGCCACAAGGCTGCGGAGACACGTCAAGTCGTGACTGTGGCTGGTGCTCTCTGTTTTCTGTGGCTGAAGCTCTGCATCGATCTTCCCCGGCGCAAAGCCGTCGCATTTCATCCCGCCAACTCAAAAAAAGAACCAAAACACACTCAACCCGAATTCGCAATACGCCTGTCGTCGTACGCATCTTGCCGAGGCATTGCCAAATCCAACTTCAAGATGTTCGACTACGCCAACTTCGATCACGTCTTTGGCGCGGAACAGTTCCCTTACGATCGCAAAGGTGTCCAGGAGATCGACACCTATCGCAAGAGTCTTGATGGCGCCCTCTTCATCGACAGAGTCCTGAAGGCTCTGGGTCTTACAAAGTGTATGCTTCCCTCCGGTTGTCTCGAGATCTTCTTTGACTAACATCGGACAACAGCCAAGACGTATCCTCCCAAGACCGAGAATGCACTGCGCACCCTACACCAGCAGTTATGCGAAGCCACCATGTCAACGCACCATCGACTATCCATCTTCTACTACATTCTCCTCGACTTTGACACGAGCCAGACTAGATCCCAGGCATCGTCGAAGTTTTCCGTGAAGTCTGGTGTTCCCAAGAACTACCAGATCTTCATGAAGGGCCTATGGTTACTGGACCATCAGCAGTTTGAGGTACGCTCATGTCTCTTGTTAACAACATGCACTTCACCTACTGACGACTTGGACTACCAACAGAAAGCACTCGAGTACATCGCGCACCCTTCCCTTACTACCGACTTCGCCGATGAGATCATGACAGCACTCGTGCGCAATGCATCCGACGGCGACTACACCTTGCCTCTGTCATACTTCCACACCGTTCAGCCGATCCTCAAGACCTCCGAGGCGTTGGAGCTCCTCTTCGATGCCATGTCACGAACTAGCGTCACCGAGGCTCTTTACTTCTCCAGAACCCATGCCGATGCTGTCAGGGCGCAGTTGTTTCGTCAGCTTGTCTCCAACGTGATTGGTGCCCCTGCGAACGAAGAGACAGCCGCGCGATCTACCGAGCTCATTGGCTTGCCATTCGATGCCGCGGAGGAAGCTTGGTTCGAGGACTTTCTCTCTCGTGAAGACGGAAAGAAACTCAAGAGGGCTCGAGACACACTCCTCGTGAGAAAGCTGGTGACGGGCCGGCTAAGCGAAGCTGTGCAGGACAAGAACCATGGAGGCGGATGGGGAGTGGTGCTGGAAGGCGTCAAGAGCGGCTTGGGTGGCCGGGCAGAGTGATGGCCTGTGCATATCATGGGGTGACCGATGTATGCTCTGTACCATCACGAAGTCGAACGATTGATTTAAGCATAGCGTTGGCGTTTGGGCATTGCCCTTCAAAAATTCAATTGGAATAAGAACTAGGGCGGAATTTTGGATTGGTCTCATATCGGTCAATGCCTAATGACTTGAGCAAAAGAATATCCCCCGCATGGGCATCCTGTCATGCGTTTGTTGAAATGTGACTGTTCACCTAGGTGATGCCAAGGTGTGACTATACCACCGAGAATACACCGAGAAATCCCGCGAATGACTAAGCCTCGCGTCCTTGCGGGTCCCCCCGGCCGCCCGCACTGCCCGCCCACACCATGGAGGTCGCGCTGCGTTAACCGCTTGCGCCGCCTTACACCAAAGCTCCTGTTCTTCACCGTCTCTCATCTCACGCGCTACTTCTCACTTTGAACCTCCAGTGACAGCGATCTGCGGTGATGATGCTTCGCTCGCTTAACGCCTCTCCATCTCTTGTTCCGTTCGGAGTCACCATTGCGTCGGGACGATGAGCAACCCCGCCAAAGGCGTCAAATTTGTCGGCTCCGACTCTTCGGGGCTTCCCTTGAAGCGGAAGCAAGTTCTGCAGGCCTGCGAATCATGTCGCAGAAAGAAGGTCCGCCAAAATGAAAACCGATTCCACTCGACCAAAAAGCATTTCTTCTTACATGACATTTATAGAAACGCTGCATCCATGGGGAGCCTCCGCCGTTGGACCACGCGCATGACGGGTGTGCGGGTTCTTCGCCGCCGGATACCGCTGGGTTGGTTTCCTAATCAGGCAACATTGGGGAATTATCTTTAACTAACTGAAACCCTCTTCCAAGACAACATGTCATCGCCGGCACCGGTTCACCCAGCAAACATCGTCACTCGGCGTCCGTGACCGCTGATGCCGCGCTGACCACGACCCCTGCCCGCCTTGAATCTGCAACGGCAGGTTATTCGGAGCCAGCGCAGACTCCACAGACGCGCTTCGTTGGCGATCTTAACCCGGAGGGTATGTTCGCCGAGGCTGCCGACTCAGATCCGGCCGCCAACCCTACGCAGAAGGCCGAAGTGGGTGTTTGGCTCCCGTCCCTCAACGCCGCTTCGGCACAGTCGACGACGTCGGTTGTCTCGCGTCCGTCTGCCATTATCGACAAGGTCTTGCTACCTTATGTCAAGCAGAATTGTCTCACCTGCGTCCCGCCGGAGAAGGACTACAAACATCTCCACAAGGTGTATAGAGAAAAGATCCACCCCATTTTCGGGCTTGTCCCCGACGACAGCCTTGATGATGGCGATTCCGCAGCAGCTATAGTCATGCGACAGGTGGTATGTCTGGCTGCTGCGACTGACCCCGATATGAAAAGTCACTTGCGCCTCGCTACGCAGGGCAACAAGAGGCTCTCTTACCAAGACTTCTCTCAGACGTTATCTAGCTCTATCCGGGCCATCCTAGATACGAGTTTAATCTCGGACCGGACGGTACACATTCGTGCCTTGTGCATGCTGTCACTTTATGCTCAGCCTTCAGGTGCTGATGAAGCAGACTTGCCCGCTCAACTCGGCGCCAGAGCGGCGCACCATTCGCAGACTCTCGGGCTGCACCTCTTTCACTCTAGCAATGACTCTCTGGATACCCTTTTCTGCGCTGTTTGGGCCCTGGATCGTATTAACGCGGCAACGTACGGAAGACCCTGCGTCTTGCACGAGGGTGACATTGGTCCCGGGTTGGACGACTGTTTTCGGAGACAAGCACCCTGCTTCCAACTCTTCCTCTCGGTCGTGCAGTGGCTGGACAAGGTGATTGAGCTCTACCGTCCGGGTGTCATTGCTCAGTCACTTGAAGCAAAACCATTTATCGATCTCCCTGTCTTGGAACCCATGATCCTCGAAGCCAATGCTTTACAGGTCCCCACCCCGTTGCTTGGTATGTTCAAGAAGCTCTCTTTTTCCCTGGTCGACATAGAGCGCTAACCTTCAAAAGCGACCATCGAGGTCTTCTACCACGCCGTAATTATCCTGTCATGCCGCTTATCCAGACCCGGCCCCCCAGCACAATACGCATCATCAGTACCACCGCCCTCAGCAAACGCCCGTCGCTCCCTCGCAGCCGAGCGAATATCCTCTGCCATCCGCCGCGATCACCTTAGCCCAGTACCTCTCGTTCCATACGCTCTCTCTCTAGCCCTCAGCGTCGAGTACCGCAAAATGCGACACAGTGCCCTGCCAATGTTCCGCGCCCGCGCTCGCAGCGCGTTCAAGTCCAACTCGGAGCTAATGAAGAGATTCGGCGACGTCTTCTGGAGCGCACGGGTCGTCGCGGGTTTAGGCGAGCGTATCCTGCGAGAGATGGAGCGGGCTGCCAATTCCCTTGCCCAAGAAGGGGGCGCGGCATTGCCGGCGGCTGCCATTGTTGACGTGCCTACAAATGGGAAACTCGATGAGCCTGTAGTTGTTGAAGGAGCGGCGGCCGAACCGCCGTCGGCTCCTGTGGCTCCTGCGCCGACTACTGAGCTTCCGGCGTTGGAAGCCATTGACTTTTCGATTGTCGATGCGATGCCACATCTCGACGTTTTTGGCCACTTCGATCCGAGCTTCAACCTATCGGCTGTTGATAATGCTCTGGAGGCTAACCTCGACATAGGCCTGCCCCTGAACTGGGGAGAATGGGACCAGTTTGCCGGTTGAAGAGGACGCTCTACCTAGCTGCACACTCTTGTCCACCCACGCTGATGAGCAGGCCTCAAAATCCGGGTTCTAGGCCTCCCAACGCCCGAGATTGCAACTAAGGCTGCCGCCAGGCTATGTCTTGGGGCTGCTCGTACAGATTACCCTAACCAATGACCTGCCACTGACTCGCAGCCAGTACCTATCTCTCGCGTCTGCCGGTCACATCAGAGGGTCTTTACATGATGCCGGCTGGAACGCTACACATCTGTATCAGAGTAGACCGGAAGATCTCAGGCTTCGCAGAACGTAGTGGGCTATTATCTTGCTTGCAGGATGGGGCATTGGCGAGCACCAGCGGCCGATAAGACTCGAATTGCCTGGCAAGCATCCTTGAATTGGTCTCCATGTAACCAAGACATGATTCTATGCATCGACAAGAACATCAAGCGGTCTCGAATTTTAGGAGCGACGTAATTGAAGAAGTAAAGCATCGCATGCTACTATGTACCCAGCTATGTAACTCGGCCACTATCCCTCTTTGAAAAAAAAAGAAGGTCGGAACCAACAACTTCTTCACTTCTTCACATCGCGGCGATCAATCAAGCCAGTTTCTCTGTCCCCCGTGAGCATATGACGGCAAGATCAACAATAGACCCAAAAACAAAAATGAGCTGTCTGTGGCATTATGTAGAACCACCAATTTAATGAGTACAACCGTACTCGAACTCGCAACCCTTGCGGGACTCATTACGCATTTACAATTCTACCGCTAGGTCATATACACTTCAGACGGTGCTCATGCCTTCTTCAGCAATTCTTTCACCTAGAAGGGTTCATCGTAGGGGCTTGTGAAAAGTTGTGAATATCCTCAATCAGGTACATACAGTGGGGACCCATTAATCTGAACACACCTACCATTTCCCCAACCACCCGCATTTTCACCAC